>JANTPZ010098982.1:0-21693 GCA_025593235.1 Vachellia pachyceras
TCTCTCTTTCTCTTTCTTACTTTCCTCTTTCATACCCACTTTTTCTTACTTTTCTACCTCGAAATCTGTAAAAGCTATAACTTCCCAAACATAAATCACATTTCAAAATCTAGGTTTTACCTCGGAATCTGTGAAACCTAGATTTCAAACCTAGCATCCAAACCAGCCCTTAGTCCAACATCGCATACAGTTCCATAACTCATTCAAGGCAATCGCTTCTTGTGTACGGATTCTTTAAGGTTACATGCGGGATTAAAGTCGCAACCTTTCACCTGCAGCAGAAGAGCTTTTATTCCATCACTGTGTTAATGGGCAGGGGTGTTCAATAGAAATTTCTGATCTTTTCCATGTGGTAGGTATGATGGCGATAATATGTATAGTGATATGATGATTCAAGGGGGAGATTAGAAGGGATGAGGTGGAAAGAAGAAGAGGGGAAGGGACCACAGGGGGTGGGAGTGTTGAGAAGGGATGAAGTGAAGTGGAAGGGTGGGAGGAGTGAGGTAAGAGAAACAGAATGGTGATATATGAGGAGAAACGAAGTTAAAATGGAAGACAAGCATCATTTGGGAGGTGCATGCGTTGGGTTCTTCACACATCATCATCATCATCATCATCCATCAACCCTATCCATTTTCAACAATATAATGCATGTTCTGCTTCCGTTATCATTGTGTGTCCGGCCACCATATTCCACTTGCCCTTCATGTTCCTTCAACAACTAATGCCAACACGTACAACACTAAATTCAGGCCCATGAAATGAAGCATCTTCCCCGCGACAGCTACAGCAAATTAGAGCTGATGTGTTCCGATCATCGCAGCGGAAGCATAACACTCGAGAGTGTTGTGACAGGGCCGATTAGTTGGATGGAGGGCTGGCGCTAATTAAAGATCAAGGAACAAGCCTCTCGCATCGCCTACAAACAGAAAGCGTCGGTTGTAGAGAATCTAATACGCATAATCATATCGCTCCTTAAAAGAAAAAGAACGAACTCACTAGTCAATACACCCCTCTTACTGATCAGAAGCATTAATTAACCACCTTTCACCTTTATTTACCTTTCTTTTCCCTCCCAATTTCTTTGTTTACTTGCATACTTTTATTCCTTTTTAATTTCACATTATATTGAGCAATAAACGAACGTGGGGTACGCCACAAGTAAGTAGTGATCGAGTTGTTGAACAGGAGTAACTGGTGAGAGGCTGAAGAGGCATAAGATTGAGGGCCGTCCATTGACTTGGAAGGGAGGGATGTGTATGGAGGCGAATGAAACCACAAACGTAGCACTTGCGCGCATGAACAATAGAAGATAGAGAAGGGTCGGTGTGTTTGGCCACTCAAAGCACCAAAGTTATAAATGGTCGTCCTTAACACATCTCATCTCTGAACTACCCAGGGTGATATCATCATGACTCAGCCGCATTATATTCTCATGTTCTTTTCCTGCTTCGTTCTCAATTAATTTTATCAAATATCACCCTACTCTCATTCCTCTCTCTCTCTCTCTCTATATATACACACACATACCCATGCATGTTATGCATGCATGTATGTATGTTTATGATGCATAAGAATTGCCCATCCCCATTATGGTTTTATGGGGCCAGTCAAAATCTGTTGCCTTGCCTCACACACATATAGGGGTTGAGAGAGAGAGAGAGTGGTGGCTAGAGAGAGTAGGGAGGAGACATTAGGTCAGTCAAAATCTATTGCCTCACACACATGCACATGGGACGGTGGTGGGCAGAATATCCCATTAGGTCGTCTTCTGGTACTTGTCCACATCTATCTCTTTCACTCTCTCCTATTCTCTCACCCTTCTCATCTACACTCTATTGCTTGTATAATACTATCATCAATTAAATATACATACAGATGTTTGTAAGGGGAAAGAGCAATGTTCTCGTATGTAAGACTGCGTATTTAACTGGTGAGGATACCGCCCACTCAATGCTAGCTAGTGGAATCAATCCCATTTCAAGTGATATTATTAAATAATACACTGAAAAAAATAAACTTGACATATATACCCAAATATACTATGCAATATTAGTTATAATAGCCTAATACACAATAGAACTATATACACTTCTATTCATGCTCAACTTGAATACTATATATCGTCTGTTCTAAATAATCAAAATATCAAACATATTAAATTGATTAATTGTCCAACTAAATTAGTACAAACTTTTATGATTAGCCAAGCCTACAAATACATCATCAAACGCGCACACATATAAAACCAACCAAAGGATAAACAGAAGCACAGAATATCATGGTTGAGTTATTGAAAAATTATTATTAATTTTGTAGAGCTGGTTTGATACAAGCCTGTGAAAGAGAGGGTGGTGCGGAGTGGGAGATGGGGCCAAATACAAAGTTTTGAACCCGTATGTGCAGCTTTCACAATCCTCCAGATTGGAAAAGATATCCTGTCGTCTTTCGTCATGTCTCTTTCCCCTCCTTGGGCCTCCCTTTGTCCCCCAAGCCCAACTTTCCCTGTCCCACTTCTCTCTTCTTTCAAATTTACATGTTACTATCCGACAGTATCTTGAAAATAATTGCTTCTAGTAGAAAGATGCCTATGTCTTGTAAAAATTAGGATTGCATGCGGAGATTACTTAACGTAACCCTCTATATGTGTGAGTGTGTGAATGCCTTTTGCCTTAATTACTTGGACGTTAATTGTGCTTCTCTCTATTTTTGCACCTGCAAGTTGTAACCCTGACTCATCTTTTTTTATTCTCTTAAAGTGAGAACGAAAAAAGTGGAGCATTGGATTGGACAAACTTGAAATGAGTGACTTGCAGGGAAATCAAAACGCTAGATTTTCCATGAACTCAACTCAGTGAGTCCCTTGTTGACAAATCCCACTTGGACAAGACTTCCCTGTTCCATACACATCACCATTCTCAACACTCAATTTTCAAGCCTCTGTTGATGATAAGTCAGTGAAAAATGGAAACCCCCCCCCTTCCCTTCAATCACACCACACACTTTCATTTCGACAGAACAATGATGATGAATAGAATCCAAACATTTACTTAAAATAACTCATTCATGGAAAAACATTTCAGTAAAATATCATTAGATTTTACTGTTGCCTAGTCTAGTCGGTAACTTTCTTAACAATACTCACCACTCAATCCCACGCGTCCAAAGGTCAGTTTCTGTCGTTATTAAGCATGTATATTCTTATCTTTAAGGTAATTTTGTCGGAGATACGTACTTCAAATACTAAATGTACACATAGTTCATTGCAAGAATTCAACCAAGTATTTTGTTCACAGTTGACAACGACGACACAATTGAATTCATTGCTTCTGGATTCCACTGTGAATGTTTCTCATCCCTTGTGACCCCACTAATACAGTAATATCTCATTTCTGCTACATGAAACTGATGTGCTTTTGGCATTCAATTTTCCTGGCCCCCACCTCCTTTTGTGGCTTTTGTTTCTGTTCTTGAAATAAAAAAGAACCGATACGATTTTCATGTAGAAATGTGATTTTTCGTTGTTGTTGTTGGATGAACACTTAATCGAGCGAAAGGGAAAAATAGACAAGCACCAGGAAGACAAGCGAGAGAGATATATAAAACACGCAACGACGTAGCTGTAGTTACTGTGTGAGGATGGATGGATGATGTTGTGTACGCAGTAGTGTGGTGTTGTTAATGTCACAGGTTTGGTCCCACTCTAGCTAGCCATCCACAAGACAACAACGCCCTTGGTTGTCGTGTTGTTAAATAGTACAAAATAAGGTCTCGTGATCAATCTTTGAACGCCATTTTTACACTATCGATCATCGTTGCTTACAAATACAACCCAACAACCCCTTTTTAATCTCCCTGTCACGTCACTCTCATGCATGCATGGCCTGCCCTCATGATCATGCAATCCTCGGTCTAATATCACCCATTAATTACATTCTAATTTCTCTCTAATTATCCTTTTCAATCACAAACCTCTTCAAGTCAATATTAGCCGGTCTTCATCTCTCAAGCTGCAAAAGCAATAATTACTGCCTAACATGAGCCTCCCCCTTTGAATGATATGGTTATGTCTCTCACCTCCGTCTATATCATATGGTCCCAACCTAACCCACCTTCGTTGTCTTGTTCCATCACCTAACTATTGTAATACATATATATACACTTACATGTGTTTGTCCTTGTTCGAATGGCTCTTGATACCAAAATTTAGTGAATATTATGTATATATATATATATTATGTTTTTTATGTATTTTAAATCCATCTTCCAAACAGCCGATTTAAGACTATATTCTAAACAACCTATTATATGCTCTTCCAATTCTTAACACAAAACACATTTTAATGAAAAAATTGGACTACAACATGGCATTATATTATATCAAGTACTGGAGGAGTATTATACCGTTTGGCCACTGTTAATAATTGACCATTTTCAATAATGCCATTAAAGCAGTGAGGCCTCGCTGCAGAATATGAAGGTGACAGAAGCAGTGGATGAAGGGGGTTTTTTTTTGAAAATTTTGTATATTTGAACACGAAACCTCAACATTGCAAGCTAAGCTTATCAATGTGTGCACATGCAGGAGAGGGAGTTAGATATTGACTGTTTCATGTACAGCTCACAACTTGATGATGATGATGACGACAACTCCTGTAATAATCGTAATATCATTAATCTTGCATTTAAAAAGCCATGTACGTACACACACATATAGAGCTGTGAGTATATATCAAAAACCAACAATATTTATTTCATGGGGTCTACTTCTACCACTAGCTACGTACGTGCTAATGAGGGTGAAATAGCATTGTCGATAATCAAGTACTAACTAATTTCACTTATTTTGGATAGTTGAAGGACATCAATATCATGAACCTCTCTCTCAATACACGTAATATTCCAAGTGCTTCATTGCCCTGTAGCCAAGCGATGTTCATTATTTGAAATTAATATCGTCAAGTTGTGCTGACCATAGGCTTTGCAAACCCTGCCCCTATATAAAAATCGATCAGGTTCTTGGACAGGGTAAACACCTGCTTGCTGTGGTCAGATTGATCGATGAGGCTAAGTTTTGACAGCAGTGACGGACTCAGACCCTGATTTAGGGGGTGCAAATTATTTTTTGAGAAGATAAATGAGACTTATTTTTAATATCTTTTGAAAATAATTTGAGTAAAAATTTAGTGGGTTCAAAATTAGCAAACGAGTGGGTGTAAAATAAATCACATAGTACTAATATATACCTAATTTTCTGAAAGTCATGGGGTACGACTGCAACCGCTAGGGACAATGTAGGTCCGCCCCTGTTTGACAGTATTGTTTCGGGTTTAGATAGAGCTGGGAAACGGCCGGCCCGCGGACTGCACAGCATCAGGCTGTCAAATTGGCAGCTCGGGCCCGACATGGCGGGCTGGCGTGCTTTTTTTTGAATTTTTTTTAAAAATATAAAAAAATATTTACATAAAATTTATCAAGCCCATTTGATTTTTAGGAAGAAAAATACAATACATCTCTGAAAAAATATAATCAACAATATTTTAAAATACAAAAATATAATACATAATCAACAATCTCCAAAATAAGTATATATTTAAGATGAAATAATAATGTTTAAAACAATATTTGAAGTTATTGAAACATCATCTTCTTCCCACTACAAAATATAAAAGATTTATTTTTTAAAAAATAAAAAAAATGGGCTGGCCCGTGAGTTGGCGGGCCAGCCCGCCTTAAACCCGTGGGCTTTTTTGACGGGCCGCCATTTAGGCGGCTCAAACACCCTCAGCCCTCGGGTTGGCGGGCCCAACCCGCGGGCTGAGCCCGTTTTACCAGTACTAGATATTCTATCTTTAAATGATGATGGCACAACCTTACATACAAAATAACTATTACTTTCCGGATAAAAATAATCATGGTAGGTAATATCAGGTGTGTTTAGGAATCTGTCGAGAGAAATGAGTTTATAAATTTCGAGAAGAATTTACAGAATTCAAGAAGAATTTACGGATTTGAATATGATTTTTATGGATTTTGAGATTGTTTTTACGAATTTGGTTTTATCTTGACTTACGTGCACTGTTGGGAAGAAATTCTTCCTACACATGCACATTAATTACTACCTCTCACTCTTATACAAGAGCTAATTAACCTTTTTTAATAGTTTAAATAATTTAGACAAATTACTTAATTATAATATATATTTTGAACTATTTTTGTGTATCATTAAATTATATATCAATTTATAATGTAAAGAAATCAATTTAAATAAAAATGATAAATATATTAATTAATTAACTTCCTCATTCTTCAAAAAAAATAACCATATTCTTACATTTAAGCATCATTGGTAGTATGTATGTTTTAATTTTGTACAGAAAAATGAAAAAACACGTATTCATAGCCAAAACAGGGCTTTACAGGTATTAATTATTAACAAAATTTCATCGTTTTGTAACACCAAAAAAAAAATCTAACCTGTTTCTCCGGACTCTGGCCGTATGCATGCATGCATGCAGTTCAATTTTTTCTTTTTTCTTTTTCAAGACAGACTTTAAATATCTAACGATGGATGCGCGACTTGTCTGAAAATTAAACAGACATGCCTCGTCGCCGACCAAGAACATAACCACGTTGCGTGTGTCCTGTGTAGTCAGTCAGACAGAGTGCTTGTTTGAGAACTCCGTTGGGAAAATGGATTTTGCAGATTTTGAGGCATTTTGGGAATTTCGAGATGGTTTTACGGATTTCAAGATGATTTTTATGAATTTCGAGATGGTTTTGTCTCGACTTACATGCACCGTTTAGAAAAATGGCTTTCCAAACAGGCACAGAGTACGAGCTAAACGAAATGTTGGTTAGCTCGTTGAAATTCATTATATTATCAATTTTTCATTATATTTAATCATTTAAATTAACATCAAATTTTAGTTTTATCCTTTAAATTTAAAAATTATTAATTCTTAATATTAATATTATTAGTTTTATTTAAAAAAAATACTAACTTAATCACCATTCTGCATTAAATGATGTTAAAATATATTTGAATATCGATTCTTTAATATACTTATTTTTATATTTTAAAAATTTAATCATATTTTATTAGTATTTAATATAAAAATCACTAATATTTTTTGTTAAATAGAACTACCGGCATTAAAAATAAAAATTAAAAATCTGTAGAACAAAGTTTTTTTGACTTTATACATTTTCCATTTTCGTTAAACCCTCTCGGCTGTGTTTTCCCGCTGCCTTCCGTTATCCGCCCGTACTGTTTCTGTTACGATATAATAGATGAATCACACACTCAATCTCTTTTCTTGTGATATGTCGACGATAAAATGTACTTAGAAACTTTTATTCTCTTTGCAGTAGTCATACTTGTCATATGGTTGTGTCTAGGGACTGAATATGTTATACGCTGTCTGTGCCCTCACGCTCATATAATCATTAAAAACTTGATCTTGCCCTGGAGAGACAGAGAGGGACAAACAAGTGACCCAGATTATTTGAGTAACAAACAGTTGACGATCATTAATTGTTTGTAGATAAGATTTCACCAACCCCCCCCCCCCCAATTAAATGCTTGACGCTTATTGTCCTACACAACTACAATAAATGCACTTTACTGTATATCATAAGATGTCTAAAGCTAGAGAAGTTGACAGACCCTAAAAAAATCCAGGCGCATCAACTGATCTGTTTGCCTACGGAAATGAGTCAAGACTCAAGAAGTCCCAAGGAAGAAGAAAGAAGGATCACAGGATAATGGATGAGAAAACTTGTGCATGCATTATATATAAAAATATATGGTATGATAATGTTATCACTTTAAACTTGATGGTCAGTTTTGTCTAATGATTGAAAAGGATTTAGGAATTAATGGACCGAAAAAAAAATCTAAGGAAACAAAATTGGGGGAGTTTTGATGGTTTGGCAAGCGATGGAAGTGGCGCGGAATGCTCTGTGATCCGTTGCTCATTTGGATCATGACCTTCCTGGTTCTGATCGAGGAAGACGAAGAAGAAGAAAGAAGGTGAAAACATGGAGTTGTGGAGCAAAGCTCGGAGCTTTTCGGAGCAAAATCAGCCAAGCGCACTCAGGAGATCACAAAGGAGGCCGCAAAGAGATCCCTGGACCTGTCCTTGGGCGCTACGAGATTTTCCGAGGTTGTAGCCGAGGCCACCAAGCTTCCGAAGGAAATCGCGGCTAAAGCCTCCAAGCTTGCCGACCAGCTCAGACTCGAAGCCACCAAGAGAGCCGGCGGAACCAAAACCTTTCCCTGGCCAGGCCGAATCGCGCTCCTCGAACCCCATTTCGGCTCTGACATCGATATGTTTGGCGTCACCGACGGGTTGAGAGAGTCGTTCAGGGCAACACTCTAACCACATTTCAAGATGTCCCTTTCGAAGGTAATTAGTTGACTTTTCCGAGTAATGTAGGTCGATTTCAAACAATGTGGAGGAAAATCACGTAACTAAACTAACTTGGCTCTTTGTATGAAGAGCTTATGTGAATAAGGGTTCCGATTTGCAGATGATTTTCAGATGGCTGATGTTATTGCAGATTCAAATGTGTCCCGCAATCTTACCGAGTTTCAAATTTAGATATGAACTTCGTCCCCGTGTCATGAAATAGAAGAAATTCTGGAAAGTTTATTTTATACTTGTGCACAATCATATTGCATCGTAAGTAATTTGTCTTGTAGCTTGAGTATATTTTGTTTTTATTGAGTTGATACTGTGCTTCTGACCTGGACCGTTGTGATGCAGAATTCTTGACCCTGTATGTTCCGAAGAAATTATACAATTATATAATCCCGGAAGTAACTCTTGTTATTTCTCAAGTGAAACTTAAAAATATATCTTTCATCTACCTTCTTTGGTTTTGGTGAATATCACGTACAATTTGTTCATAAAAGATATCATTTGATTTGTTTTTGTGTACATGCTCTCTTCCACTGCACTCTTCCGTATTTTATAGCTGTATGACTGATTTTTTACTTGTCTTCAGCTGCTCTGTTCCATCATTTCCTTAGCTATCGGAAGCAGTACGTGGATTATGCTAAACTCAACAGGTCTGAACAAGAACAGGATCAACAACAACAAGCAACAGAGTCACCAAATGTTGTATTGGCCTCAATTGAGCAAGATCTGGATGTATTTCTTCTGGGAGATATGGGAGGCAGTGATGATAAATTAGGTGCACTTTGTTAATTTTAGACCTTACAAATCTATATGATGTATGCCATAAGATATTGCAATTTATCTATTGTCACTTGGCATAATCCTAGAAGCCAAATATTGATCCGAATTCCACTTTTGCCAACCAAATTTCTGGTCTTTCAGATGGAACTGGAGACATCGATCGTGATTCGACTTAGTAGTTTGGTAAGCACAATATATTTTATCCTAGTTCCAGTAAGATTTTATCCTAGTTCCAGTAAGTATTCCTGCAGATTTGTGCCTTTTCATAGTTTACGTAATGAAACGGCTCCTTTGTTTGAAAACAGATGAGTTGAAGTAATCTGGCCCTTCTTCTCAAGGAAGGGGAAAACGTTGCTTCTGGATGGTTCAAGAAGCAGCTTTTTTTCCTTCTTAATTTAAAGCAAAATTTAAATTTCCAATGTTCACTTATCTTTTGACACCAATACCCAGCCATAAATCTATAAAATAGGCACAACAAATTGAAATGTCATGCTGATACTTCCATCATTGACTATATTCAGTTTGAACCGAATATTTTTCTTCATGACTTGATCAAGATCAATGGCTCACCCTATTGTACAGATAAAAGTGAAACACAATTAAAGTCTCTAATTTCAGTTAGGCTATATGATAAATATTCAAATTTGAGGCCTAAAAAGATGTTCAGATTGCACAACCAGAGAAATGTTGATATGCAAACGTGGAAAAATGTCCATGACATGTGCTTACCCTAAAAATGCTGACATCTGAAAGATGCATATGGAAACAATGGTGTTAACATGTGAGATAGAAATGTGTATCAATTTTATGTTCTGTTTAATCCATGATAGCATAAAAAGAGTTGGTAAACAGAGGAAATAAGTCTCCCGCGCAGCTCAGATTCTTTTATATGTTCTCTTTTAAATGCATAGTGCGTTATTTTATAAGAACAGAGAAGAGCCTAAGATATAATAGCCCTGATGAATGCCCAAAGGCCACAGCCCAAAGTATACTCTTCATCCCTTTAAATGATGATATATAGACTACAAACTCATTGCAAAAGGAAATAATGGTCAGCAATTGGCCACTCAATCAAAACAAGAACCGATGCTTCATCTTCAGGCATTCATACTCTTCTTAGGAATGGTGCATGCAAAAATCCTCCTCTCAATTAAAATCTATCAGTTCAGCTTACATTTTGGACCTTAACCCTTGTATTTTCAATATTTTAAACAGTAAAAGACTCACTTTGTAGTTTAATTTCTTCATTAAGTGGGTCTGACATTAGTACTGTCATTGAATATCCGTGCACTTGATGATTCTCTGCAATAGAACTGGTTTTCATTGATATTAGTGTTTGGAAATTCCGTTAGGAGAAATGAATTTACATATTTCGAGATATTTTATGGATTTGTAGATGGTTTTATGGATTTCGTGATGGTTTTTACAGATTTCGAGATGGTTTTATCTTGATTTACATGTACCGTCTGGGAAACAGTGTTCCCAAACAAGCACAATATTAATATTGTCTTAAAACTTGGTTGAATGATCAGGATGATAAGAAAGAGAACTCGTAGATATGGAGGGAACAGGGTGGAGAATATTCATATGAAATGTATCTTCAAGGAATGGCCAAGTAGAGTGTATGATTAGGAACCCTGGCCGAGCTGTTTCGTATCAATTCGCCATTTCTTCTTCCAACCCACTCCTTCCCCTTCACTTGCTCCCTCCTTGGCCATGGTTCTGTTTTGTAAAAGCAGAGTTTATTTATGCCATGTGCGTAAGTTTTGGAATCTGTTTTCTTTTACATGTATATAAAGCATAAGCATTCAGTTTCTCCATCTCTTCATAAATCTACTCTATTTTACATTTTAGTCTTAGATTGCTCATCTGTTTTTACAGAGAAATCGAAATACAGTGATAATAAAGAACATGTAAAAACACTAATGTTATGTTTGGTATGGTGGAATTGAAAATGGAATTCATTTTCTATGTTTGGTAGGTGGAATTGGGGAAATGAAATTCAAAATGGGTAGAAATGAATTACATGATGTAACCCATAGAATTGTATTTAATTTCATGGAATTGATTTTTTGACCCCTCATTTTTCCCCTATATTCATCTCCATTTCCATTCTCATTTTCATCTTCATTTCCACTCAAATCAATTACATCGTACCAAACGAGCCATAATAGTGTTCATTCTAATAGAAGAGATTTTAGTTGTTTTAACCTATGTGAATGCATAAAACACCCATGAGAGAGTTATTTCTCATTAAACCCAACATAGCTGTATAAACAAAAGAAGAGAGAGAACATGTGAAGAATTGCATTTAATATTTCTACTTTCCTTTTTTTTTTTGCCAAAATATTTCTACTTTCCAAGACTATGATGTTTATTAATATTATAATTTGCAGGTATGTTCAAGCTACTTGAGCAGCCCACAAGTTTCCGAGTGTTCCCAAGAAACTCACTGGATCCATCTGATCTACATCTACCCCCTTATTCCCTGTCTTTCTCTTTGTACAAGAAGAATGATTTTTTAAAAATAAAAATAAAAAATAAACCCTTATAATAAAAATCAAAAGGTCTATACATGATTGCTTTATTCTTTTCATTCTTTTTTTCATAAATAGTGTGTGTTTGGAAAGTTCGTTGAGAGAAATACGTTTACAGATTTTGAGGTATTTTACGGATTTCAAGATGGTTTTATAGATTTCGAGATGATTTTAATAAATTTTGAAATAATTTTTACAGATTTCAAAATGATTTAATATTAAAATGTGTGTACCGTTTTAAAAACGGTGTTCTCAAACAAGTCTAGGTGAAGTGATCTTCCTTGTTTAAGAGAGTAGCTTTTTTTTAATGTGTTCGTTATGTTTCACCGGAAGATTTCAATATACAATGTTTTATTGTTCAAGTCTTTTCTGATTTGGAATATTCTGCTCAGACCTGACAATTTGACTTTATTTTTTTTACCTTTGCTCTTTTCTTTCTTTAACGACCACCTTTTACTTATTAATTGCATCTTTAATACATATCTTATACAGCTGGGGATGCATATATAAATCATGTGACCAATTCCTTACGACTTGATGTTTGCACTTTATTGTTCATCTTTTTCCCCCCTTCTTTATCTGCTTTTCTTTTGTGTGTGAGAGAGGCAGAGAATCCAAACTTTTTCATGTGTTATATTTATTATGAACATCTCAGAGGGAATTTTAGCATTTTACTAACAAAATTCAATTGACAGAGGTCTTTAAACCTCTGTGTGTGTAGTCAAGTCAAGGTGTTTTTTTTTTTTGGTAAAATAGGAGTCACTTCACATTCACTAAAGTTAAAAGGCTCGCATTTTGCAATTATTAGAGTAATCATGGTGTTGTTTTATGATAAGCTAGAATCCCATGACTCTACTTTTCTTTTTAACTGTTATTTTTCCATAGATTGAAAAAAAAACTAATAATCAGTTTCATAAAACAATAATATATATATAGACACCCATGGTAAAAAGGATTTGTTATATATTAAATAGCTTAAATATAGTAAATGAACTAGTACGCCACACATATAGAATGTAATTATTATAAATATACCAATACACAGACGTTACAAATAAGTGAAGACTCAGGAACAAGTCGTAGGGCTTGACTTGGCACGTTCAATTAAAACAAGAAGGAATTTGCAGTCAAATTGATAAATGGTTTAATAATGTTGATGAGGAATAATAAATAGGGAATTATTGTGTGTGTGGATAATGAAGAAAAAATTGAGTGACTGGGAATTATGTCATGTGAGGTATAACTTTACAAGTTGGACATTTTTTAAAATACGAAAGGAATCAGAATAATAATCGCCCTCTGCAGCTCACCAAAACTTCATTACTTCCCATACAGATTGGATTATTCTCTTTATATATATATATATATTATCTATACATGAGTATATATCGTATTGTTTTTTAAAAAAGAGATAAAGGAAGACATCACAAGTTCACTGATTTTATTTTATTTTTTTTAGAAGAAAAGGCGAGCACGGAAGCTGAACACGTACATTACATATATTGGTTGGTGAGGGAGGCCGATGCTGGACTTAATAAAGTCTTTATAATTTTTCTTTCAAACAGTTACAAGGATCTAATAATAAAAATTATTGAAATTACAATAATCTAATTAAAAATCACATGAAATTGTAAATACTTGCGGATTAATTTTTTGTTAATAAATAATGCAAAGGAAGGCAGCGCTTGGGAGAGCTTCAGCCTTGAGGTGTATCGTGAGTCATGGATGACACATAAAGGCGGCTGTGTTATGCAAATTAGATTGACTTGGATTGATTCCTGGTAGGATCCATTTACCACTTTTCACTGCTGCATTCTCAAAAGATCGAATTTGATTAAGTTGAAACAACATCTACAAGTTGATTCAAGCATTTGACGGTTCATATTTCTTGTGTGCCTGTTTGAAAATATGGTTAAGAAGTATTTTTACGTAAATCGAGATAAACATGTGAAGGAAATTATCTCGTTTTGCTGAAAAAGAATGTTGAATGTATGTTTTGATTTTACAATTGCTTCACCAAACAAATCATGTATGTGTTAAAGCAATTAACATACCACCAAAGTGTGTATGTGTGTATTGTCTCTACATATATATCCCAACTTCTTCCATCACCAGCACTGGCTTATTACAATTTAATGTCCTTTATATATACTCATCTAATTCTATTTATAAAGTATATAAAGAAGGTATTTTTTGTTATATTTATAAGTCATTTCATTAATTTTTTTATTTGAATATGCAACGTTACCCTTCATTTATTATTATATTAACTTTGCTCTCACTGGTACAATGCATATTAAACATTGATGAAGTTAGAAAAGCATAGTTAATGCATTTTGAGATCTTTCTTAATCTGTATAAAATATATTGAAAGTGAGGATCAGAGAAGTACATACATGTATTTTAAAACACACGAATTGCGCGTACATACATATGTATATATGTGTGTGTGTTTGATTGTAGTTGGCATTCATGCTTGTGAGATTCCTCACCTACTTCCCCCTCTCACATATAATCCAATCCTCACTCCCCCATCATTTTCCCTCCTCTTATTTTATTGCTCTTTTAATTTTTTTGGAGGATCTATCTTTTTGCGTGTGACCAATTCCACTTTGCAGTTTATACCCACCCCCATGTCTTAATTTTTGTTTTAATTTTATCATCAACCATCTGGAAAAGTGGCTACATACCTGCACCACCGCGACCACAACCTCAATTTCAACTAGTACGTACGTGTGTGTTGTTTGATTGGGGAAAGGATCATCTCCACTACTCAAAAAGTAGTGGAGATCTCCACTGCATATCCAAAGGTTGATATTTGCCCAAATAATTCCTCCACCATTCTTAAATAGAAATTATTTGGGCGTTCAAAAGAAAGAAAGAAAAACGATAAATGAGAGTCGTTGGATGTGCAGTGGAGAGCTCAACTACTTTTTGATTAGTGGAGAGGATCCTTTCCCGTTTGATTGAATGGCTCTTTTGGATTTGGATGTTGCAACCCCCGCCGGCCAATGAGCCCCCTCATCGAGAACTACTCTTACCTGCCATTCATTTAATTTCAAAATTCCCCATTGTTTCTTCTCATTTATGTTGCTGCACCAAATGCTTCAGTATCTGTCCCACCAAGCTTTTTATTAATGCTTATACAATTAGTTGTTTTTTAACTTAGGTATGAAGGCAGCTTTCATTAATATAATTAATTATTTTTTCCCCTAAAAACGAAATCGGTGCATTTATGTCTGACCTATCATAGACCTGATTATTATGTCCCATCTCCCATGGTGTTCTATTTCTCCTCTCAAACGATCTTGTCGGCTGAAAAGGATAGTTAATCATTTCCTCTTAGCTTCCTCGCAGAATTCTTTATACTGTAGGAATTCAAACACTGTATTTTATTAATATTTTGAATTCTTTTAATTTAAATTTGTAATGTTAACTAGAATGATGATAAATATAAATATTTTAAAATAATTTATTTAGTTTTATTCATTTCTCTGAATTAATCGATCGAGTCTTATGTTAAAAATCTCGATAACATTGCTTGTTAGAACCGCATGTAATGTGTACATATAGCAGAAATTGTCTACCCTTTTTGCCACCATGCTCTAACCACTTTATTTTAAAATCAACAAGAGGTGGGTTATCTTTTTAACTTGTCTGAAAATAAAAACAATTTTAAAATTTCTCACCCATATATATATATATATATGTAATGTTGACAAATTATATCCAGCATGGCAATAGAAGCCACAGTTAATGATATGATAGCGATAACTTTGGCTTAAAATAAGAACGGATGGGAAGTGTGTCGTGTGAGGTGAGTTGAAGAGGTATATATATATATATATTGATTTGAAATATCTAAAATTTGACTTTTCAAAGGATGCAAGTGCGTTGTTTTGTTTACTAAAATGTCTCCAATAATGCAAGTACGGATTCGAGATAGATGCCATAATTAAGATGGAAATTAAATGTTATTGAATGATGGAAATTAAATGTATAATGAAGCTATGGAGCTGAATTAACGAGTTGGGCTAACCGCAGTGGTATTGTGCTTGTTTGAGAACTCCGTTGGGAAAATGGATTTTGCAGATTTTGAGGCATTTTGGGAATTTCGAGATGGTTTTACGGATTTCAAGATGGTTTTTATGAATTTCGAGATGATTTTTACAGATTTCAAGATGGTTTTGTCTCAACTTACGTGCACCGTTTGGGAAAATGGCTTCCCAAACAGGCACATTAACAGCAGTGAACTTGAATGCTATGGAGCTAATGCCACCCTGGCCATCAATAATAATACAGTGCATGCTACATGGAGCAAGGTATTAGAATTCACATCGAACCCTGGGTCGATCCAGCTAGTGGGTGAAAGGTTATATGGTTATATGGAGTCAACCCGTACGTAATAAAACATAATCAACAATAGTTAGTGATAGTTTGATTGCATAATCCAAAAAATAAAAGTAAGAAATTATCAATGTGATGACAAACTAAAATAATAAATACAATTTAATTTAGTATAATTCCACTAAAACCAACAATAAAAACATATATATATTTTTAAAATAAGCCTGACTTGGGTCACCATCGATTTGCCTCTGTTTCCCTTGGTTAAGACCGGTTCACCATAAGTCATACATTCCTAAGTTGGGGGACATGACAAGACCAGCCAGGTGAAGAAGAGATCACTAGTTTTATGGTCAACCCGGTCGGTTCGATTTTTTACTTACTGTGTGGAGTATAACCTATCTTAATGATGCAAATGTATGTGATTCTATTTTTTTTCTTGAGTACAAGTATTTCCTTGCTGAAGGCAACAATGTTCAAAATATGATATTAAATACAGATACGCATTCAAAGGAAAATTTGAACATTAGTTAATTACACCATGAGAGACTAATCATTGTTACTACACTCAACTTAGTTGGTAAATGTGATTCAATTCAAAACCTCACAACAAACGAGCCATGGTTGAGGCGATCGAGCGTTGAGTGTTTGATGTAGAAAAACGTGCATCCTCCAAGCAATTGACCTTACTGGTAACTACTCTAAAGTTCCAAAGATATATGGGATATTGCGTTTGATACTAACACAATAAAAAAATATCATTTAATGACGGAAAAATTCATCGTTAAATGATTATTTTCCATCAGAAAATGTCCATTTAATGACAGAAAATATTAACGACCTTCGTTTTACCGACGGAAAATAACCATTTTACGATAGAAAATGACATTTTTCTGGTGGTGTAGATCATGACTCCTATTTGCTATACTATTCAGTTTAACGTTCATACCCTCTAATTCCCACATCTGTGTTCTCTCTCTGACTTATTTGACGCATCTTCATTCATGAGGACATGGCATTGCTCATGTGTTCATGTGTCTTGTTTTATCCCAAATCGTCTATTCCACTCAACCTCCTCAGAATTTGATGCAAACTACGGCATCGATCAAAGCCTGCAATATATTAAGTATTCATCATTCATTAACACTCCATTTACGTAAGCATCACATGTAGGAAATTAAGATGATACTACCACTATTGCATGAAACGTGAGCATAACTTGAAATTTCTGTTCATGTCGACCCAATCTTCCCAACTCTCTGTATGACTGTATCAATGCGACTTACCTCCTACGTGGCTCTACGTCTTTGGACATGTTTATCAGAGCTTTTACACTTTCTAAAAGTACATCCAACAGTATTTTTCTGTAAGTTGAGATAATCTCATTCACATATTTACCTTGATTTACGTAAAAGCATTTCTCTACCGTTCTCTCAAACCCCTCCCTTCTCCTCCTCTTCACACTTGTTCCCCCACGCTCCACTTAGAGCGTGTATCGTACACGCTACTCAACCCTCTCATGCCCCGTTTGGTACGCGGAACTGATTTTGATGGAATTGGAAGTGGAATTGAGATTAAAAGTATGTTTGGTATGCTGGAAGAAGTGGGGTATTATTTTAATTTAATATTTATATTTATAATGTGAAAATACTAATATACCTTTCACACACAAAAAAATTTCTTCCAAAAAAAATCTTCCTCCGGCCAGCAATTTCGACCACCAGTCATTTCTTCAAACTATGTCAGTATTACTCATTATTACAGAATCGTTCGTCTCTTCGTCTTCCTTCAATCCTTCCTTTACCCAGCAAGCCAGCACACATGGCTTCTTCTCTCCGAGAACCTCTCACACAAGATGGCTTCCATTACCAAAATCGAAGTCGATTCAAGTCCAAAGACAAGGATAAGGCAAAACAACTCTCTCTCTCTCTACATCTGCCATGATCGAAAAAGCTTCGATTTTTCTAACGACAAGGCACCTCCGTTGTGATCGGAAAAGCTCTCAGATCCTTGCAAATGTGAAAAGCTCTCAGATCTTCCGTCACCACTGTGTCACAATCGTTGTTGTCGTAGATCGAAGCTGTCAGACCTCCGTCGTGCCGTCATCTTCCGTCGTCACCACCAGCTAGCTGTTGCTGGAGGACACGAGCTCTTCAAGAACAAGATCGCCAAGGGGCCGGAGGACACGAGCTCAGGGCGGATTGCAGTGGACGAAGTGAGGGGGAGAGGACAAAATGGACAAAATGTCATTTCCAGCAAGTTGGAACTGAGTTCCCACCGAGAGCACGTGAAGTGCCATTTTCATAGTTTGATGGAATTCTCAATTCCATAAAACCTAGTTCTCACTAACCAAACAAACTTAATTTTGGGTTCTCACCCCAATTCCATTTTCAGCCCCTTGATTCCATGTTACCAAACGTAGCATCAGGGTTTTAATTAAAAAAGGCCACCCTATTTGGACCCAGCTTCGTACGGAGGCGGTGTGCTACACCGCTTTGTCGACGACTGTGGGTGATTTTATCATTGGTCCACCCTTGGTGCGTGTGGATGGTGAGACATATGCCGGTGGACTATAGCGCTAACACCTGTCCACAAGCAAGATCGCACGGCTGAGATACCCGTACGGATGGGTTTTAGAGTGTGTCGGCTTACGTTAACGACGTTAATCCAAACAGAATCGAACAATGATCCGTTTTGATTCATGGACTTCCTCGCAACGACAACAGCCGCAGGCATTATTGACTGCAATGACATGTCACTTCCCTGTTTGTCTACTGCATTGTTGTTGAAAACACATATTAATTAAATCAAAATAAAAAAATGTATATATTTACCTCGTAACCCGGTATTTGCTATTTCTAATACAATACAAATGTGTACTTATTCTTCTAGATCTCTATAAATTATGTTGTTTAGTGAAATTTCCCACGGTTAAAACCATAATTACCGCTGGATAAATTCTCTCATTTGTGGAGGCAACTGTAATTCATAAAAGAAGGTTGGTAGAGATTTCGAATCTCGAGGACTCTTGCCTCCCCTCTCTTGTCAACTATTTCCACCTACCTCCCATGCCGTCATTTATGTGTCTGTCTCATTTTATTTATCTGCATTTAACTTCATCTCCTACTCTGTCCATTGACATGTTTTAGGCCTAAACCAATTTCTAAAGAGCCATTGTTCTCTCGTGATCCGTTTATTAACTACTGATTAGTTACCATACAGAAAACGATCTTCGTTAATTGATCATATTAAGGAACTTAAATGTTCCCGGCAAAAAACCGTGTGCGATCTTTTCCTATCTCACTGGCTTACTAATTTATTCGTAAACATCAATATGCGTATTAAATGCGATGTCCGTGTGGAAATAGGAAATCTGTTTTTTTTTTGGGGTCAAACGAAAACAGATAAACATTTCCAAAATATATTTCCCTCTCTGAGGGATTCTTTCGGCAAATCCTCTGAAAATATCGCGATAAATTGTCGGCGTCGACAGCTAGATTGGATGTTCTCGAGATCCAACGGCTCCCACGTTCGCTTCACAGAGAGTCCGCAATGAAGCATCGCCACGCGGCGGGACATGACGAATGGACGGGAAACACGTGTGAGGGACTATGGCTCGATGTGGGCCCGGCATATGATAGGCATTTATGATCGTCGGATCGAGCTTAACCCAAACACCGTAAAACTCTAACCACGGTTAGTGTTAAGGCCAGGGGTGTGGGCGTCTCGCGGCTCGCATCTCTTTGTACGTGTGAATGTATGTCGTTGCGGTGTCTCTCCCCTCTCTCGCGACGCGTTTATATTCGGTTCCTTTCTCGCCTCCTTTTTCTTTTTTTTTTGTGTCTCTGTGCTTCGCACTCGTACCCCCTTATAATAATTGTACCACCAACCGGTTACTCGCCGGCCATTCGAGCCGCGGGTGCCCGGCGATCACACCGCTTTATTGACGACCTTTGAGCTTGTGTTGTTGCGCAATTCGAAAAGATCTTGTCCTTCTTTGTGCTGTTCCGATTCTGATAAGCGCGCCTGGGCTTTTCTGCCGAGAGACTTCGTTCGCAACTCAAGTTTTAAGGCCACTGGTTGGTAATGCACCTTGGATTTGAGGCTTGCGGTGTGCTTCTTGGACTCGAAATTATTACGTACGCGGGAAATTTTTGTTGGCATTAGTGGTTAAAAGGTCCTCAGCCATATTGTCGTGATCCGGAACTATTTTTGGCAAGGTCGGATCTATGAGATTCCGGCTGGAGGAAGCTGGAAAAGGGGGAAAACAAAAAAAATACTTGCGTTGATTTAATCTGCATTCTGGGTTTTCTAATTTCATCTCATATCTTTCTTTCTTTTCTGGGTCCTGCTGTGACCAAATTGAGAGAGAATTGGTGTCCATAGTGTTGTAGAAGAAGGAGAAAAAACTTGTATTTAAGTTGGTTTGTTTGGTTTTTAGTCGGTGGGGTTAACTGGTGTGAAGGCATTGGGCTGAGATGTGCAGGACCGAAAGGACTGAAAAGAAGTGCGACGATTTTGGAGAGGAGAGAGATAAGCTTAGGGGAAGCCTGATGGGATTTAAGACATTGGGGGAGAATAGGGTGGAGAAGCTGAAAAATTCCATGGCTTTGTCTTCAAGGTCGAAAATGAAGCTGTGGATGATACGTGCTACAACTTCGGTTTTACTTTGGACGTGCATCGTTCAGTTAACGGCGCTGGGTGATATGTGGGGGCCTAGAGTTTTGAAGGGCTGGCCTTCTTGTTTTACACACGAGTCTGCGGCCGTTGTGATGGATGCCGAGTTGCCTTCTACCCCTGTCAGAGTTCTCCCACCCAAGAGTGAGTTATCTTTTTATGATTTTTCTCGCGGAGAATAAGTTCACGTAAGAGCAGTCATTCTTGCCGGCTGAAATTTCCATATTTGTTTCAATTTCAACTCTTGTCGTAGATCGCAATAACCTTCCTCCGTTTTGCTCGGTTTTCCGAAATTTTGAGGTGTAGATTTCATGTTCAGTTTTTATGAATATACTTTGGAAACATTTATGCCTTTTCAATTCTCAACTTTCCTCTTCTCTGGTGCCATTTGTATGGATGGAAATGTGCGATTTTTAAGGAATTGATGCATTTTTAAAGTCGAAGCTATTTATATTCCTTCGTCTTCAGTTGTGTCTTTTGGCAACTTGATTGAATTGTAATCGCAGTTGCTGCTGTGAGATAGATGTCTGTCCTGCAGATTTAATCATGTCCTTAGTAAATATTTTACAAATCATCCCCATGTCCTCTCTTTTCTTTCTGCATTTTTCTTTGATTTAGTATGCGTATCGTGTTACTTATTCTTGTTTCTTCCCCTGAAAGTTGTTTTTTTAAATCCTGCTTGTTTCCAGGAGTTTATAAAAATAATGGTTACCTGATGGTATCGTGCAATGGAGGACTGAACCAAATGCGATCAGCGGTGAGTGGTTGACACGTGATTGACGTTTCCTTGTTGTTGCAACTAAAATATGCTGCCATCTTACCTTTGATAGTTACGGACTCATTAATGTGTATGCTGTACAGATTTGTGACATGGTAGCGATCGCAAGATATTTGAATGTTACACTTATTGTACCTGAACTGGATAA
>JANTPZ010098983.1:0-31878 GCA_025593235.1 Vachellia pachyceras
AGAGGTGTTGTCAATTTAGCTCATGGTGTTGTCAAGGGTTGTCACGTGACAACACCATGCGCTGCATTGACAACACCATGCGCTGTATTGACAACACCTCTGGGACCATTTGATAAATATTTTAAAACTTGGGACCATTTGATAAATAAGTCCCTTATGTGGGACTGTACAGTAAATTTCCCTTTATTTTATCTTCAACATTCACTTATTTTCATAGAAGGGATCCAAGCTAATGGTAGTGGACAAACATCTTTGAGTATCGTGCCTTCATGTTAAATAGTTTTTTTTTTTTTGCAAAATGAGATAATCTCTTTCACATATTTATCTCGATTTACAAAAAAGTACTTCTCTACCGCGTTCTCAAACGAGCACTTTGTATTATCCAATCAAATGTGTATAATGAATCATGTGCTTATGATTTTATCTGAAAATGGATATTTTAATATATGAAAATATCATTCATTTTGTGTAGAATCTAATTATTCAAACCACATCCCTTCTTGACTTTGATTGCTTAGATACGAGATTTTAAGTTTAAACCAGTGTAAATACAAAAGACTTATTTAGAATTATTGCAATTATACCCTACAATATTCAAGTATAACTTAAATTAATTAGATGGTCATGTATAAATAAAAATGGCGCAGCATTTCCAAGTTTAATATCGATACATGAAACTCCATATAATGGATGGGCTCGCCATTGATTAATACCTAATAAATTTTATAAAAAAATTGAAATATATGATTATTAAGATTTCTTGGAATTATTCTAGAGGCACAACATATATGAAAAAAAGATCATTTTTTGGGTTTTGTAAGAATTGTCAGGATTCAGGTTTGGGTCCAGAATAAGGTCAAAAATTGAGTTTCACAAACAATGCAAAAGTCTGATCCTCGGGTTTGACCCAAAAAAATCATTTTAACGGGCTTTCAAGATAGCATCAGGCCATATGGATAAGGCCCACAATGTGAGACATAGCCCACTAGCAATTTCTACAAGACAATGGGTGTGTTTGGCAAATGATTTTAGAGGTCAAAAATGCATTCCTAAGGGAGAACGGGTATTTGACAATTGATTTGATTAAAATGTATTCTGCCCCCAACATGCATTATGGAGAAAAGGAGGAAAAAAAACTTATTTTACCCGGAATGCATTACAGGTCACGACCTTAATATTACAAGTCGTAACATGAGATACTCCAGGTTGCAACCTAACCTTGAAAATTCTAAACAGCTGCCTGGTACATTTAAAGTTGTGACCTATATATGTTAAGTCATGACCTGAGACATTTTAACTAATTTTTATCATTTTATTTTCTCCTAATTTTATTAATATATAAAATATATATATATATGTATTATTTAATTAGATTCATTTTTTTTACACTAAAAGTCATTTTTACAACATTTATCTAAATAAATTTTTATTTTTTAAAATGCATTTTGGACAAAAGTCATTTTTCAAAATACATTTTAGCCAAAAGTCATTCTCCCGAACCATTTGTGCGTTCTTCTTGACTTAATATAAGAACTTCAGTATCTCTCAATTTAGTCCTTATTTCATGAGTTTTTTTCCAACTATTTTAATTTACTGTTAGAGAGAGATAAATATATTTACGTAAATAAGATAAATAAATATCATACTAATTAAATATTATGTATTATTTTCTTTTTAAGTAAGGATGTTAGTCTGTCATTTTTAAATATATAACAACTAAAATATTAAATAGAACATTTATATAAAATTGCGGTTTCAAATGAATTGTCGCTTTAGAGTTATATACACATATTAAAATAGCCAATACATTAAAAAATTATCCAATAAATTGCCTAAAATGTTGACAAAATGTAATTGTACTGTATTGTTCTAATTATCCTTATTTTTTGCTTTAATTAAAAGGTTCGGATTGTAATGATCCAGCATTACAAAATGAATTACGGTTCAAAAGAAAAAATTACTATTTATTAATTGTGTGAAATGACGTTCCTCATATGCTTTCCATGATTCCATCTCTGTGCTGTAAATTAAAGATAAGGTTTAAGGCGTCTTTCTCTGCTTTTGTTAACCCATAACAATCTCTGGCAAAAATAAAACTCACAACAATCAACCACATCTCTAAAAAAAGTTTATTTAAATTTAGAATCAGTTAAATCAATTATTAATTAATATTTAATTTGACTATAATTAAACAAGTCATCATGCCATTGGTGCATTATAAATTATTTTTAAAAAAAAAGAATTGTCTCATTCGGGTTTTTAATTTGAATTGACAGTGTATAAAGCACATATACAATCGAAAAAAAGTGTATAAAGGTCCTATGTTAATTAAATATAACATGATTAATTCAGTTTATATATAAAAAAAATCGTTAGTGATAAATTAAAGGGATCCATAAATCTTGGTGATGAAACTCAAGCAATCGTGAATATTAAGTAACGAGCGGACCAAACCCTGAAATGATTCGAATATATCTTTGCAGGCTTGCAGCTACAATATAATATAATTAATTTCAAATCAAGTACCAATCCATATGTAAATAGATATTATTGACTTTAATGATGTGCCGATTTAATTACAAAAATGTGGAGGAAAGAATAAGGAGAAAGTGGGCCACCATTTGTATAGACGATGAGCCTCCACAAAAATAATTTTCCTAATGAAGACAACCTTGCAGTAAATTTTGGATATTACATGCATGAACATGACACAGTTGTGCAGCCAATTTGTTCATCGTTTTGTGTTAATTTCTTGCCCACAACCAACTTGCTCTTTTAATTATTCCAGATATTTTCCTACTTTAATTTATTCATCTATGACTTTTATTGCATTCAGATCGTTCTGGATCATCTTTAACAAGTTAGTATTCTATTTTCTGTCACGAGCATTGATTAGAAGCTCCATTATTATTCTTCAGATGTTGGACGTGATTATGTCTCTTTTGTCATATACCCTTTTAATAATTACTAAAATGTAGAATGAACTTGTGACTGTATTCTAGAATGTCATTTACATTAGGGTTAATGTTCATTTTTATCTTATAAGTTTTAATTAAGGAGCTGAGCACTCAACACTTAGAATTTTTTTGGTCTAATGTTCTTTTAGAAGTTTTAAATAGGAGCAATATCCCCTCGAAAGTTTAAAACATGATTAATATGTTGCCCTTGAAGTTAAAGAATGTTAATTTTGATCAAAATTGTTGAAGTGATATCTTCAGTTTAACCATTAATAGACAATTGCCTTTTGAGTTTATTAAGCTGGGACTAAATTGCTCATTTTATTTGGTCACAAAAACATTTGTTCTATTTTTAAACTTCCAAGGTACAATTGCATAAAAAAAAAAATTCTGAGCGCTGAGTGTTCATAAGCGAAAACTTTCAGGGTAAAAATGGATTTTAACCCTTTATACTATTTTAGTGTTAGAATAAGAGGAGAGAGAAATGCAATGAACAGTACATGCAGTTCAAAAACATTATTTGCTTGCGCAGTAAGATGCTGACTGATTTTTCTTTTAATCCGTTCTGCCTTCTATTGAATTAAGCTTTATCCTCAGTGCAAATATGGATCAACCATCTGAAATCTGAAATTTTGTAAAGTCTCTACTGATCCAAGTCCAACTAATTTTCAGTAGCCTTTTTTCCTTCTTGAATTAGACGGTTAAATACTAATGCCACCCTACACTGAATTACAAAAGAACTTTCATGTCAATAAGTTGTAAGGCCATGGACTAGCTCGTTTGATATCATTATCATTCAATATTGATTTGCTCTTTTTTTTATGAACTATATAAGGAAAAACTGATGACTTGTGGTTATGAATAGGGATCGAATATGTGGCCTCTCCCTGAACTCACTAAATTACAAGTGTATCTTTACCGTTAGTGGTGTTTTGATTCCATTATCTTTCAGTCTTCATTAGTTTTGTTATTAATTAAAATAATGTATAGGAAGAGATTTTTGCTTACCAAGTTGAAGATACCTTGATAATAATGCTTGATGTGAACGTTAATTGAGGGCTTGAGGCCTATATAGGCCATTGACATCATTAATCATCATATACGTATTTTGCTGATAAACAAAGTTTGTTAGCTCCGATTTATTGAATTGAATCCTTCACACATGTAGCATCTCATAAAATTTAAACCATATGATGCTCGGATCTTAATTGCTGGTTAAAACAAAAGCGAATTTCCAGAGAAAATTGATGATGACGATGATGATCATCCTCTCTCAAGTGATGATGGGAAAAACTAAAAAGGGTAAAAAATAAAAAGAGAAGGAGGAAGGGCGAGATGAATCATCATGATATCAGGACTTGTAAAAAATGCAAACTTTATTGATGATGATAATTATGGTGGGGAGGCTGCAAAAAGCCAAATAAAAAGAGATTGAAGGGAAAAAATTAAAGTTGGGAAAGAGGGAGGCTTGGTTGTGCTGCTTGCTGTTATGTATGCTCTTCATATTCACAATTCAATATATGAGATGGGCACACAAATAAACAAATGAAATGAGAGACTCCAATCTCCAAAAAGGACGAACCCCTGTTGTGGGGTTATTTATATGTGCCCATCTTCACAAAATATTCTCACATGACAGACAAATATATATCACCACTTATTTTTTTCGTCATATATATATATATATCTCTCTCTCTCTCTCATTACTTAAAACCAGTACACACCAAACGCTCTCATCATATTCACTAAACGACAAACTTAATTTAACTTATCTCTACATTTTCATATCTGTAGTCGGTAAGGTATAGTCGAGTAAGATTAGCCCCTTTGGCCTAATGGCATCTGTAAGCACTTCTTTTAGTATTTCTGTACGTGAGAGGCTACAAGTTCGTCCCACTATATTTACACTTTACTCTTTTATGAGTCTCACATTAGGGAATCTCATAAATGTAATGTGATTTATAAGTTTAAGAAGCTATTCATTTCAATATATTAATCTTTGGGTGAGAGCATTAGAAAATAACCTCGAAAGGGCTATCCCCATAGAAAGTTTGATTGGAAGTCCATAAACTAGTCTTTTAAGTTCAGTTTCTCCTTTTAAATATGTGTTCATAACATACTCCTGCACGCTTCATAATCGAAATATATACGAAAATGTTGCCCTGATTATAATTTTCATAAATAGAACCTACTGATATAGCCGACATGACACAAGAATTCATCAATTGGTTTTGGGGCCAAAGTTGAAAACTGTTCATAATTAATAAGAGGAATACTGGATGATAGAGTTCAACATGTATTAATTGTGATGATATAAAGCCATGAGAATGGAATTGGAGGAGGAATGAAGATGAGAAAATTAAAAACCCTAACTTTCTTCAGTTACTATAAAGGCATATAATCATGGATGTAAAGTGGAATCTAAAGAGGAGCTATCATTATATATCTGTGCACGTTTATATGTCACCTAACAACAAACAAGTCTCTCATCATTCAAGAATTTCTAACGACTTCTATTAATGTGAGACAACTAATGCTGCATAATGCCCTGGCTTTGCTTTAATTACGTTGAACCACAAGTCAATTTGGGTGACACATTTGTGAACAACTTGTTGGGTTGCTGTAGGATTGTGTTTTTTCTTTCTCTTTCTCTTCTGCTTCTCTCTTTTAATCTATGTATGCCAATGTCCATTTCTTGCACCTCTTTTTCACTCTTTCTTCCCTTTCACAATATTTTATTATTCTTTCTTCAAGGGAAGAAAAAAAATATCTCAAATAGTATGTCGTACGATGCAGATTATTCATCTCTCTAATAAGTTTAGCGTGTTCGGTACGTTTTTTGATTAAGTTGTATTGTCAACATTCATCACAGAATTGAAAAACATCATAAGATTTTAGGTATGATATCAGTGGGTGAATAGCTGATATGTATATGTTTCAGAATATGATTGATTTAAGTTATTCAAATAGTGACCGATGAGTAAGTCATAATTTTTAGTACGATAAGATGACACTAATAATGAATATAATTTTTATTTGAACTCTTTAAAATGGTTGAAGTATATTTAAAATTTTCACATGTGAAACACAACATGTTGCCTCATTCCTCATGTGAATATTAAACATAATTGACAGAGAGAGAAATTATATGATGGCTTATATTTTCAACTCAACACATTATTTAACTACCAGAATATATATTTATTATATTCCACACACACACTCTACAGAAATTTCTCTTTTAATTCATTAATATAAAGCTTTTGTCTTAAGACTTACATCTAACTCCAGCCAGACCTCCCATCTCTCTCTCTCGCCCCACAAACAAACAGGAAGAAAAGGAAATAAGATGCATGATCAAAGAAAGGAAATCAAATTTGTGAGGACATGACATTGATTTGAAAAAGGAACAACTTAGAGAACAGTGAAAGGACTGATAGGCTAGCCTAACAGTTTCAAGCATTGGCCTCAAAGAGAAAGGTATCTTTACTCCCAAAGTGTGAAGAAAATAATGCCAATAAAGTGTTTTTAACAGTGCAACATTGTGGGAAAGAGCAACGGTTGAAAACCAGACTTTGTAGAGCGACAATGAACAGGAAATGTCAAAATTTTAAACTAGTTTTTGTTCACAGCTTCGGTAGAAGAATATTCATACAACAACAATTTTAGGGAAAATAGAAAAGAAAAAATTGCGGACCAATGGAAACTGAGTTATCTGCTGTACTCATTGCTATATATAATATATATTGAAAACTTTAATTTGTAGACAGATAAGTCAGTGGGAGCCTGCTATAAATAAATATGATAAGCTTGCTTCCTCCTCCTCCTCCCTCCTCCCTGAAGTCTTACCAGTAAGTATGGAATCTAGGGAAAGTTGTTACATCCAGAAGTAATCCATTGGAGGAAATTAAGTTTACCACACACGTTAAGCGTGGAAAGAGTAATTGTGTATAAGAGGATGACTTATTAATGATGATAAGGGGAAATTCGGTACACACCATAATGGTGCAATAATATTGACAAACAGAAAAAAACCAGAAAGAAGACAAACAGTAACTGTTGTAATTAATCAGCAGAGAACTAGGGATCGAGAGAGGGAGGAAGCTAGGGATTGATTTCTTATAACACTCGCCACATTTTTTTGCCCTAAAAGTAATTATGTGAGTAAGATTGGAGATTCTCTATGTCAGTTCAAGTCCCCTTCGTGTAAGCCAGATGCCTGTACAGAGACAGTTTCCATGTTTTTAGGTCAACTTGACGGTACGGTATTTGTGTGCATATAGAAACATTGCTGCAAAAAGACGTACTGGGAATTCAATTATATATATCTGCACTTGCAGGGACAGTAAATAAAAGTTTAAATGCAAAAAAAAAAATTACTAGAAGGCAAGCTATAGTTATATATATCCACTTTATATTATGTAATAATTAACTTCATCAGCAACAAATATATACTTGAATCTTCAACAGTAATTAACAAATGATCAAGCTGAAGAGGACTCAGAACTTACTCTCTGATCTAATCCTTAATATTATAGACATTTTAGGCAGTTTTTTTATAAAAAAATAAAAAAAAAGGTTATGTTTGGTAAAGTAAATATTTTGAAGATGACTCACAGAACTTACTCTCTGATCTCTCTGATTTGATCTTTAATATTAGAATTATTTTAGTCATTTTTTTTTATAAAAATAAAAAAATAGGTTATGTTTGGTAAAGTAAATATTTTTTCCACCTCTAGTTTAATATTGTTTTTAAAATTGGAGTATTGATTACTTACCATTAATTTGATGAGCTTTATAGGTTTAGACAGAGGACATTTCTGAAACATTATTTTCATTTGTTACAAAACCAACATGTCCAAGTAATTTCAATTATTTTTATCAATATTTATGAGTTGATTATATATATATATATCCGTCATTTATATACAAAACCAGAAAAAGAACTTGATAACTTGTAACACAGTAGGTAACATGAGTTTTTGAGTTCAAATTTGTGTGAATGAAAAAAATGCGTTTGGGAAACCTTCCTTCAATTGAGTTTGACAACAGAAGAGAACGAGCAGTAATCTTCTCTATCTTTAACAAAGAAAACCATCACATTCATGCTTTACGCTTTCTTTTCATTTCATAGTGAAACAAAACATAGTATTGATATACACGTCAACATATGAACAAATTAAACCCACAATGTGACAGTCATATAATATATACAAGCAATCTGCAAGAACTACTATCATTATGAGTTGTCCCTTAATTAATCCTTATTTCAAAATAATTAATACACACAACAAAGATAAGTGGCTGGCTCGATCAAATCAGTAATAAGTGCATTGAATAGCATGCATTGGATCCTCTTCCAGCGCGCCACTCATCACATCAGCAAGATATGTTCGATATTGTAACATAAATGTAAGGCCAAAACAAAAGACTAACAACGTCAAGATCGAGAGATGTCATCAAGAAAGGTCGATTGCTACATATATATATTACACTAAATATAATACATAATGTTTCATAGATAGATAGATGTGACATCTACATTCACAAAAATAAATAAAAATGAAAATAAAAGGAACTATACAACAACACGCTGCAGCTAAATGCTTTTGTGATAAAAGAGAGATCAGAGAGAGATGTGTGGGGGACAGATTTTGGAGACATAATTGGCGCGTAATGACCGACAAGGTGCACGTTCAATCTCATCTCTTTGTTGACATGACCATTATTGTTGTTTCTGAGTATATATCCAACTTATTAACAAGAGCTATAATTAAGCACGAGCACTGGCCAGAGCCAAGTTCATGCATTTTAATTTCTCTTAATTTTAAAAATAAGAAAGAGAAATGAGTATTATTGATTATGGTTAGCCAAAGACCAATCAGAAAAAGAGAATTCAATTGAGAATTGCAACTGCGTATACGAAAAAGCAAACTATGTATATTGCCCACCAAAAGCAATCACTTTTTCATGTCATTAACTTCGGCCTCAAAATTGTTCGTTTTCCTTCTTCTTACCATAAAAGTGCTGCCTTTTTTCATCTTTCTGTTATTAGGAAAATTAAAAAGAATGAAAGGGAAAAAAATTACAAAGTTATAAATAGTGGAACTTGTTGTTTAAACTCGGGTAAATGGTTACTAAAAGTACCCTATTTAAAAATTTTATTAGCTGAAAGGACTTGATTTAAGCAGGTGCAACATATTTGTGCAACATATTTTCAGCTGGTGCAATGTAACTCTTCTTCATCATTGTGTAATATATCTTCATATATGTATAAATGAATTCTGATTTAAGCGACACGTATTTAAAGAAGGTTAGTTCTTGTTGAAGATGAATTGTACTATATCTCTTTGGCGAATCAAAATGTACTTTTAATCAATTCTCCCAAAAATTTTATATTATAGACAAATTTAAATCTTTTTAAACAGTATGCTCTATATAAATATAGAGAGATAGGGTGAGCGATGTGGCATATTTAACTATGCGTGGTTGAATGGATCAGAATGATATCGAAATCTTAATCAATTAATGATTTAGCTGAAGAACTAGCCACTTGTCATAACATGGTTAAAGAAAAAATAATGTAGTGATCAAATATATATTATAAAGGGCTCATCATCAATGAAAGTGGAACAGAGGGAATCACAATAAAGAGAAAGGCAAGTAATCTAGCAAGCTCTCTGATACTCTTCTGAAGGCTTCCTTTACAAGGAGGCAATAATTGGTGGCATTTGCCTGCCATTTATCCTTTTTAGGTTGGCTTGTATTTCAAGAGGGATATAAAGAGATCGACGAGGGAAAGTTGAAATCTCATTTGATACCTTTTTCAGTGCTGAAATAGAGAATTTTAACCTTTCATAACAGACTTGATCCTACCTACACTGTCTTAATTAGACTCCTAGATACATACATACATACAACAATAATAATAATATATTCACGTACACACACATACTCACGTGTGATAATTCCTTGGTTTCTTTATATGAAAAGAAAACGCCAAATTTCAAACTTGAAATTAAATATATTAGAGTACTCCTAGCTCTACCACAGGAGCATATATGGAATTTTGATCCAACATAAGTTCGAGGTTCGATAGTGTTTCTAGTCAATAGTCATCGTCGTCGTTGTCGACCTGTACGTGGTCGATTAATTATTGGCAGTGTTTGGGGAATTTTATATTTCAAAATTGGGTAAATCGAGGGTGACACGTATATATGCTCCTACGCTCGTACGTGTATTTTACAAACCAAGTTGATATATGGAATCTAAATAACTATACTAACTTGTAGAGCTTTAGTCTATGTTATATCACACTACTTAAAAGATATAAGTGGTTTTTATTATCAGTCCTGTAGTGAGATATTAGTTACATTTTTTTAGAGATTAGCTTAACGCATTTTTTCCTTTTTACTTTTTTAAAACTTGATTCGTGATTTTAAACAAGTGAATTTAGAATAAAAGTACTTATAAAATTACATACTAGTACTTTGCAGCATGGTTTTAACCTATTTTAATATGGGCCATGAGTCATGTTGTTATAATCACCAAAGCAATATTTATAGTGTTAGTCATTTGCATTAAAATGCATATCCATACTACATATAGCTGAAAGAATAAAATTAGGGAAAATTGCTGGAAATATCTTCCCTTCTGATGGGGTACCTCTTCTTCAGTTGTAGAAAAATAATATCTTCAATTATATAAATATCTATTGTTTTGCACAAATCAAAAGATAGGTTGCACAATTAATCTAACGAAGAATTGCACCCACTGAAAATATGTTGCAAATAATTTCTTAAAAAAATTTAAGTAATTTTCCCAAAAATATGAATCTATAGGAATAAGATAACCTAGAAATTCCCCATCTAGAATTGACGAGAAGTACACGTGAGAAAGAGATTGGGATTAAAATTAAACTTGGCAGCCTCCACCAAATTAAACTAATATATATATATATATATCGTGTGTATATACATAAAAGCTTGTTGTCTGTATTAAATTAAGAGAGGAGCTTGTTCGATCTGGAAAGGCGTTTTGTGGGGGGAAGAGAGCACAGAGGCAGCGAGCCGTCCAAATTTGAAAAAATGGAGGAGCTAAATTGATATGATATTTAAATTAATTTAATTATGGGAATGAATGAATATAATGAAGAATGAAGAATGAAGAATGGTAATTTAATGGGAAAATTTAGTCTCCGGTCCCAAATAAGCAAAATATTTAAGGAATAGTCCCATAGATGAAAATATCTAATGAGAGGTCCCATTGACAACATGAGGTCCTTGTATTGACAATATTATGCGCTGCGTTGACAACACCTCATGTTGTCAATGGGATCTCTCATTAAATATTTTCGTCTATGGGACCATTCCTTAAATATTTTACTTATTTGGGACCTGAGACTAAATCTCCCTAATTAATTAGGGTGGGTCCCTCCAGATGGGTCGGTTGTCTTCTCCGTGGAAGTGACTCAATGAAAATCGTACCCTCCTCGATCAGTCCTCACCAACTGTACCCGTTTGAGAATGTTGTAGAGATGTACTTTTACGTAAGTCGAGGTAAATATACGAAGGAAATTATCTCATTTTCAGAAAAACACTGTTAAACGTGCGTTTGACTTTTCTAAACGTTTCAACAAACAAACACATTATCTATTTGACATGAAAATAAAAAAAAAATCACATTAGGCTTAGTGCCAAAATTCTTTCACATGCCTTTACCTAATCCTTTCACAAAAGTCTTCGTCATTCCAACCTAGGGAAAAGTTCTAGAAAATAAATAACACTCATGGGTATTAGATGCAATCTTAAATGTAACATCTCAATTCACATCATCTCTTCTATATATAATTTTCCCTAAACTAATTTACCTACCTTATACATTAATACATAATCTAATTTTATATATAGGTATTATATTATTAAAGACTGAACCAGTACTTTGTTTAATCCTGAATCGAGGAATTAGTTTTTGTTTTTGCCAATGGAGGAATTATTAGTTGAAGAGAGGTTTTCATCACTAATGGAAGCGAGGGGTATTTTTAAAAAAGAAACTAATATTTTTATCAATAACTAATTTAACTATTTTTCCATCTTTATGAATTGATTGCATAGCTTCAGTAGGATTTCAGTTATAGAGTATTTAATTATTAAATTAGGCTACTTTGCCTCATTTATTACTATTTAATTAATTTGGATATGTATAGAAAGGTGCGTTTAATTTGTTTTTGCGTTGGTGAGATCACAAAAAGCTCCATTCTCTTGATATTCTCATGGGTTTGCATGTGTTTTAATTCATGCATATGCAAAAACAAATTAAACATGTACAAATTTCTCTTGTATAGGGAAACAGTTTATTTTAATATAATAATATTATTTAATAATTAATGAGTTCATGGTTCTTTTCATTTGAAATGATGGGGGCCTAGCCATAATAAATCATACTTGTCACTCACAGCTACTACAAGAGCATAACCTTCTTAACTACTTGCAATTAAGGGATAATATATATTTATATAATATGAAAATTCTAAAGCTGTAAACCCTATAACTCCTTCCATCCAAAATTTAAGTAATTTTTCTAATATATTTTTGGTATAAAATATAGAGAAATACTTGCATGCTCTCAGAGTGTCACGTCATTCAATTATCTCTAATGAAAATATGCCAATTATCTTTTTTTTTATGGATTTCATATTTTATAAATTTCTTTTATTATTTTTTACCCTCCATCACACATTATAACATGCATTTGTGCGACTCGCAATAAAGATAGATGAAACATTTTTATTGAAAAGATCATAGACGATGTAACACTCAAGAGAATGTAAGTATTTCTCTTGAAGATAAGCAAGTCCCATTTGGCGGGTAATAATATATGGGTTATTAATTTTTTCTTTTCCTTGATTTACCCTCATCTGTAATTGATTCTAATAATTGTCTTAGAATTTAATAGGAATAATGGCGCAAAATAAAAGTATACTTTTTTGACAAATTTATTGCATTAACCCATTTTAAATGGCGCAAAATAAAAGTAGTAAATTTATGAACTCAGCGTTTGTTTGGTTAAATGTGAGGAATTAAAATAATGATTGTAGTGGAACACACACACACAAAAGGACACTTAATAATTTGAACAAGAAGCCACTGAGACGAGTTCAACATAGAAAGTTATACATGTGGGTGATATAGTAAAAGCGTGTGTGTTTAATGGTACCTGTGATTTTGTGGGTAACATCCTAGAGTCTGTGTGAAAATTCTGGTATTATTCCTATATATATATATATTTATTGCCACATGGATATATATATATATATATATATATTAAGGACAATGAGGTAAGGACTCCAAATGGGAAGACTAGATCCGCTTTTAAATCTAAAAAGCTCCATACTTTAACAAGGAGCTCTATGCATGTACCCTACTCCAATATAATACACACACTCATATTTTGAATTTTGATTCCCCTTGTCTCTTAAAAGCCTTGCAATTTATCCTCTCACATACTGTTCATAGGATTGCTTTTCTTTTTTCTATAGATTTTTTTTATTTTTTTTTAAACTATACACTTGTTGATTTCACATGTATAATAGAGATGATTTTCAAATTAAATGATTGAAAAGAGTGGTATTTTGTAAAAATCTATGCATATTTTTTAATAACTAACTTAATCAATTTTCTTTAATTTATATGAAATGGTTATTTAGCTATCATATTTGAGATGAAGTATATATAATAGTTGTGACCCATTTCAAACTTGTTACCCCTCACAGTCTGGGCGGGGACAATAGTACTGTGATTTTTTTTTTTTACATTTTTTACATTCATTAAAGATAATCAATTGGGATATGACTTAACTCATAATTAATAAGATCACAGTTTCAAATCCTATATCTAATATACGAAGGTCTTATCAGTGGGTGATCCTTTAATTAAATACATTTTTCAGCTTAGAGGTGTATCATAATCTTGATGATTCTGAAAATTAAGATTTTTTTTAAAAGAAGACAATTCTGAAAATTAAGAGCTTTTACGATGATCACTAATTGTAACTAGATTTTTTTTATCCATATAAATAAATGACAAGTTATTTCTCAAGTTTTAAAACCCCTGTGGATACGGATTTCTCAAACTGAACAGACAAAATGTCCTACAGAAAAGAAAAGAAGCTGTGGAAAACATTGAATACTGGACATATATAGACCGTTCTGTTCATCAACATCTAAGTTTATTGCAGTACTTGAGTATGCCACTTATTTTGTGTATAGTAATACAGAACCATGTCCTAGGCAAATAATTAACACACGCTTCATGGGCTTATATGTATCTGATGTGTTGATCTGTGAGACATTTTAGGAATAAATTTTGGGAAATTTACTGTTTGGTCCCACATAGTGAAGATATTTAGCAAATGGTGCCATTGTCAATGCAGCGCATGGTGTTGTCACTTGACAACACCTGAGAACACCATGCGCTGTAATGGGACCATTTTTTAAATATTTTAAAATTTGGAACCATTTGATAAATAAGTCCCTTATGTGGGACCAAACAGTAAATTTCCCATAAATTTTTTATGAAAAATACTCCTTTGGCCCCAATTTTAGGAGCTGGTTAAGAGGTTGGTCCTAACTTTAAATATAAGATTTCCATCCATTTTATTTTTAATATTTATTATATTTCTATAAATTAATTTATTAAACTTATAAATTGATATATTATATAATGCTATATAAAGGTATTCCAGGGAGATCAGATTATATATATGTTGTAATTAAGTAATTCATCTAACTTCTAATTAATTAAGCAATTTATTTATCCTAAAATTTTGAATAAATAATTATCGTTTTGATGATTAAGGAAAAAAATGTTAGTGATGGATGATGCTGTGTGTGGGTAAAGAATTCCTGATCCTGAATCATAGTCGCCGACTCGCCGTATCGTTTTGAGGTGACAGATATCTAAATGAATTGCCAACCACTTCCATGACAGCCACTAAGGTTTCACATTAGTGGTGTTCTTCATAAATTTCAACAATCACAAGATCACAATTATTAATTCATAGGCTATATGTTAAAATTAATAAACCCACACACATATATTAATTAAATTGGATTCCACGTCTCTCACTAGATCCATCTTTACTTTATACATGGTTCTACCAAACCACTGATACTGGGAGTTAGAAATTGACAAAACATGATGAACGATCCAAATCTCGACTTAGAAAACCAGTACTTTTCGAAAGTTTTATTTTTGTTTGAAAATCGAGTCAAATCCGTATGTTTGTTGTACAAAGTTTAAGGAAAGTGTCAAAAGCCTATAAAAGATCTAGTTCAAGGGGAAATTAAAAGTTGATTCTTCTTTATCATATACGTAGTCAATTATATATAGTGATGAGTTAATTTTGCTTCTAATACTCATGTTCGATTGTGCATTAATTGAAATTGACTCTTGTTTGATCCTCAACACGCTGAAGAAGACCTAGAGACAGAGATATGAACCTAGAAGGCAATTTTATCGCTTTGCATGTAATTGAACTGTCAGATTTTAATAAGTCATATAAGTTCAATGGATTATTCTAGAGAATGACGGAAGGGTACCTAAATACATGAATGTGGTTATTAGAACGGGTAGATCAACCAGGTTATCACTATGAGAGAAGAGGAGTCGTTTGCAGGTGGGGAAGTAAGGCGGAAATTTTAAGAACCCTTAGCTAATCCGAGGATCACAGCCCTCTATTTATAGGGAGATACAGTATTCAACCCATCAATGAATACGGCTAGCATATTGGGTTTCATCATATATTAGTCCATGATATCTAATTGAGCACACTTAGTTCCTTAAACCTAAGTAGATTACTTTATAAATTGGGTCGAGGTAAGAAATAATTGCACCACATAAAAGTGTAATATGTGGTCCATTGTTGGATTATTCTAACAATCTCCCACTGGAGCACATATGTAATTTAAATCTGTAAAACCTTATGTGGTCAAAATTGCCATTATTTATTCATTAAACAATATGGTTTATTGATTGCATCAATATAGAATCAAACAGGATTTTCATCGTATTAGTCATAACTAAATCTCAAAATGATCACATACATATATGTATACAATTAAAGACAGAGATGATCAATAATAGATATACTATATGGAAAATTACATGAATGTGATTTATACATGTTTATTTTCCAACTGATCATCCTTTAGCGAGATAAATTTTAACATAATCATGCAGAATGGTAACTTGAAACAACAAAACTTAAAAGAAAACTACATAACTTTATTTCTGATAAGAATAAATACATAAATATTCATAAAATGAAACACCAAATATATACTTCCACTATCATAAAGTACACCCATTCAAGTTGTGTGCTCGTGAAAGACTTTGGGTGTTACTCATAGGGGGTCAACACTCATGGAGTATGTGCAAATGTTTTCAATAGAAAAATATCCATTCTGCACCATAGTATGGTTAGGTATTTGATGTCTATATATCTTATTTTAGACAAATTACTGTTGTTATTGGAATACAAGACTGCCGCCATAATGAGAACCCTTAGCTAACCCGGGGATAATAACCCTCTATTTATAGGAGACCCAATATTCAATCCATCAATGAATACGGGCCTGCATATTGAGCATGAGCATATATTAGTACATAATACCTAATTGAGCTCACTTAATTCCTTGAGTCTAAGTAAATCACTTTATAAATTGAGCCAGAACAAAAAATAGTGACACCACATATAAGTGTGATATGAGGCCGATTGTTGGATTATTCCTATATGAACAAGTATTATTCCTATATGAACAAGTAGAAAAATGCAGAAAAAAGAGATTGATCGCATACATATGGATATTTTCTTTTAAGCATTCTTCTATTTGACTAGCTAATATCATTTAGGTGACAGAATTGCTAAGTTTACATCATTGTTGTGGAAAAAATAATTTGAAATAAAGATATTAAAGAGATTGGGAAAGTTCACCTAAAACTCCACAATGATAAAAAATAGTGTAAATTATTTATATTATATGGATAATTTCCCTTTTGATTTGGTGGCCAAGTTTGCTTCACGTTCATGGATCAAAGTAAAGATGGAAAGAACAATTAATTTCCTAGTTACATAATGCAACAAATTAAAAAAGTAAAGACAACTATAAGAATTTATTTTTGGGTTGGGGATGAGGAAAAAATATATAAAATATTATGTAGTTAGAAACTCGCAGTTTTTTTCCAAGTTCCCATAATTGATGGGAAAGAAGAAGGGATGGGTTCTTATTCCCCGTGATTAATTGATGGGTTCTTATTTAAATATCACATACAACTAGTAGTCAATATACAATTACGATCAATATTAATTAACTTGCAAATTTATCACTTCATGACACATTAAAGTAACAAAAATAACTCGTACATTTGTGTTTTTCAAACGCAAAGATTTGAACTGATTTGATCTTATAATAGATGCCTCAACAAAAATGAGCCAAACATGCTTTTGATTACAGTTTACAATTTAAGGGCAAACAACAGTACTAATAATTGTACTCTGGAGGCCGTGTATTTACACACGCGCGCACACACTTAACAATAATAATAATGATAATGTCATATTAAATAGGTATATAAGAAAAAAAAATTAAAGATATGAACAGAAAGCAATTGATATGGCCCATCTCGTGTCTACTCAGTGTTAGTCCAATGACGTCGTGATCTCCATCTCCCTCCGCCACTCTCTCCTCCTCCTCCTGCTCCTCCTCCTTCTCCTCCTCCTCTTCTCCTATTCCTTTCACCTTTCACCTCTCTATCATCTCGATCTCCTTCAAATTTATCACACAGAAACAAACACTAGTGATCGGCGATCTTACTTCATTATTCGCATATCAGTGTGTGATATCCCCCAAGAAGAACAACAATGTCTAGTAGTGGGATGGATTTAACAGCAGAAGGGTCGTCTTCTTCCTCGAGCCCTACACTGAGCCGCTATGAGTCCCAAAAGAGAAGGGATTGGAACACATTCGGGCAGTACCTGAAGAACCAGAGGCCTCCAGTGCCTTTATCTCAGTGCAATTGCAACCATGTGTTGGATTTCCTTCGCTACCTGGACCAGTTCGGGAAGACTAAGGTTCATCTCCAAGGTTGTATGTTCTATGGGCAGCCGGAGCCGCCAGCGCCGTGCACGTGCCCTCTCCGGCAAGCCTGGGGTAGCCTGGATGCTCTCATAGGCAGGCTCAGGGCTGCTTATGAGGAAAATGGTGGTACCCCTGAGACTAACCCTTTTGCTAGTGGCTCCATACGGGTGTACCTTAGAGAGGTCAGAGAGTGTCAGGCTAAGGCTAGAGGTATCCCTTACAAGAAGAAGAAGAAGACGACGACCACTGCTACGGATCAAAGAATGGCCACTGATGAATCTACTACTTCGTCTTCTTCAACCATGCACTTCTCTTGATTCATTCCTCCATTTCCCTTTCATGATTCAGCTTCCTCAGGTAATTATGGTAATTAATTAGTTCTTGATCCTATCCATTCTTTGTTTTTCTTGATTGATTTGATAATGATGATGATGATCTCCAATTCAGCCTCTCACTTATCTCTTATCTAACATCAAATCAGTCCACTGAAAAGATCTTAATTAACTTGTTGTAGTGGTAATTATCTGATGAGAACTGAATTGATGAGCTGGATAACTTGAATCTTTCAATAATTTAACGTTTTTTGGCTGTTTATTTATACTTGGATGATTAAGCGAATGAGGTGCTATATATATGCATATATAATAACATCGAGTTATATATATTGCTTGTTTCATGAAGGGTTAATTAGTTTTAGATTATACGTTTGTTGATTTGTGACTTCAATAATATAACAATAAGAGTTATGTAGCTAAATCACTGGTGATGAAATTGGAGTTAGTGACGCAATTTAATTTTTAGTTGATTATAAAGTAAGTGTGTTGCATTGGTACTCAAAAACGAACAAGGAAATATGCATAATATATAGCTGATACTGATGAGAAAAACAGAAGTTCCACTTTGCTTAATCACTTCGTGATTGTTAAGCTTATTGCTGTCAGAATTAAGGAATACTTAAGATGTAATTAGCACTAATAGATAGGCATTACTACTAATTATGCGAAAAAAGTACTAATTTGTGGCATTATATGAATTAAATATCTGTCATCGAACACTTTCCCCTAATTTGGCCTTTCCAAGATTCTGCAGATTTTGTGTCCCATGTAAAATTAAGTGGCATGTGTTAACACTTTCTTAACCGACTCAGCATCCAAAATAAACAAATCATTGAAAGCAATTGATTAATTAAGGTTTGAGGTTCCTTAAAAATCATGTTACCAAATATTAAATTGTGAAAAATGCATGCTTTTTGTGAGGGGTTTTTTCAAAGTCACAATTTTATACTAACAAAGCCATGATTGAACGGAATCTTTCGGATGGATGTTGGAGAGAAAACCTCTTTATGCTAATTAAATAATAAACGCTTTTCTAATTAATATAATAAACCCCTCCCCAACTATTCTCATTTATATCATGCCCCACTTATTGCAATCTTTCGTGGGTATATTATGCAATACGTGTTTCTTTTCCTTGCACTGTGTTCTATATATTCCACCCTCTCCTGTACCTTCAATTAGATTTTGGGTGTCGTCTAACATCTGATTCTGTGGGACACAGCAGTTTTATTATTCCCTCCTCATGAAAGTGTCATTCATTTTCCAAAGTGTTTGAGATTATAATAAGTACAATATTAATCAGTAGAAATTTGAGAGAGGAAACTGTTGTTTGGCTAGGCAAAAATGCTTGAGCTTTGTGCTTCCCATCATCTCACATGATCTTGTCAGCTTTACATGGAACTTCAAATACCAATTGGAATATATATATATATATATATAGAGAGAGAGAGAGAGAGAGTTGTTCTTGTGTGTGGGTGTGTATATAGAGTTTGAATACTATTAAATATAATGAAGTTTAATTATATGGAACTATGGAACATTGAGCTACGTACAAGAGCTTTGTGGTGTTAAAGGTTAACATAATAACAATACGCTTTGTTTGTTATTATTTACGCCTAAAGTTTGAATATTTACGCTTTGTTTGTATTCAGGAATCAAAGTACCAGTCACACACTTTTTACTCGGCACAGTTGTTCTTATGCTGGGAATCTTTAATAGTTTAAACTAGATCGCATTGTCTTCTGCTCTCTTATTGCCCAAGATGCTTAATCTTCCATTTTTGGATTTAAACATGTTTGCTTAATGCCTCTCTCTCTCCTTTTTTATTCTCCTTCACTTGTTTTGGCCCTTACTTTTGCAAACTTTTTAAACTTGAAGTAGAGGTTTATTCATGCTAGATAAACTCTACAAAATATAACCCCCATAAAAGGACGACTTTGAATGTTGGTAGAGAAAAGAAGGTAGCCAGTCATGATTATCACCCATAACTGGCCTATTATTGACGTAGCCATATTGGATTTGGAGATTTGGGTTATGTAAGAGATGGTAATTAAAGGATGAATAATTAATGAGTAGGAAAAATGATATGATTTTTTAAATTGCAAATAAACCATGGATAGACTCTTGTACTAATGTAAAACTAACTAAATAGAAATCCAGCACTTAATTCGTCTAATCTTAAATATAAGAATTAAATAACTAATTTTTTAAATTAAGAAAATTAATTCAGTTATTTGTAAAAAGATGTGTCATAGTTTTCCTAAAGTACCTCCTTTAGTCATTTCATTTGCATTGTAGATTACCCTTTAATAAAAACCCCTGAATATATATAATTGATAGGCAGAGTTTGACAACAGAATTATAAATTTATGAGATAAAGTTGATTAAGAGATATTATATCTAAGATCAAATCAAACTTATCAACTAGCTTTTATATTTAAAATCAGAGAAAGTAGTATAATATTTAGATATTCATAATCTATTCTCACCCTTCAGTTTTGACCATGGGTGAAGTAAAACAAGACTCCTCATGCGTACTAGTTCTACAGGGGTCCTCATGAACCCCCATGTTCTTTCTTAGGATAATGGGAAATCATTTTGTGAAAAAGGGTGCGCGCACGCTTAATTTGGTTGATATATATATATATATAAAGTATAACTAGCAAACCAAACAACTTGCAAATAGATATGAACATATACACTTTTAACAAGCCTATCAATCTGTTTAAAATTAACTAACTTGATCTACCTATATATGCATTAGATTGGTCTTCATCTGAAGAACATAGTCAAACTTAGGAAGAACCATTTGAAACAATACCCATAAACATGATTAAGTATTGTTTTGTTAATTGCTTAGTTGAAGCCCATTAATTAAGTGATGTTTGGTACAATGGTTCTATTGACATTCCCCTAGAAACTCTACCCAAGAACCCTAATCCCTATCATTATTAATCCCTCCCTTTTTATATTCTTTCATCAAGAAATGCATTCCTAGACTCAACCAAAATATATGACTAATTAATGATAACTGGTCTACTTTAGACACAGAGAGATGATCAATCAATGCTTATAATTATTGTGACAGGAGGATAATTAATGAAGTGGTACGTAGGTGCATCAGATTATAAAGAATCTGAGATGAGTTGTTCAGGAGCGATTTGGTTTGCAAGGCGCAATTAAATGTATTGGGAAGCTGAGTTTATGGATCTCTCTCTCTCTCTCTCTCTCATATATGGATGGATGGCATGTAAGTTTCTGTGTTATGGAATTTGTTAGCTCCTTGCAGAACCAAACTATCTCTTTCATTAGTATCATATGTCATCGATCACTTGTATCAATGTTATCTGCCTTATTGAGTGTTCATCATCATCATCATCAATTCCTTGTAATCCATATCATTTTCTTCATATACACATACACATATATTTGCTTCTTTTTCCATCTCCTAATATCCATTCCTTTCTCTCTCTCTCTCTCTCTCTCTACACACACACACACTTATTATATATGAACATTTAATATGTACCTTTTTTATCTGTTGTGCTTGTTGTCCTTATCTGTGAGGAAAACCAGAAAAGACAGACCCATGGCAGGTGCCTTCTGTGATAGAATTATTTAAGACGAGACAATTTTCCGAGGTTTGTGGCTATACATGTGTGAGCAATTAAAGTGCTACATGCTCGAAAACCAGAATGTTTTGACTGGAAACTGGTTGAACAAAGATGCATATATGACTCCTGTTCTTTAAGTCTTGCAAAGCTCCAATTCAATCGCTTCTTCAATATATATATTTTTTTTTTGACAATAGCTTCTTCAATATATATATATATCAAAAGGTATTTTAGAGATGGTGTTCGTTAAAATCAGTTTGCACAATGGTCTAGTGACGATTTGCCCCACCTTCGAAGGCTATGAATTTCAGACATTTTTGCCTGTCGGTTTCTCTGTCTGTAGATCCACTAAGAACAACTAAACTTTTGGGAAATATTTTTTGTATTATAATTCTAATTAAATTCTATATATCTTGTCGTTTGAAGGCAGGCCAGATGATATATGATGGAACAAAACTATAATTAGTATGAAAAGTTCAAATCCTCCTATTTTCCAGAACAATTCAGCAAAATTTTAAAATAAATAATTTGCCAAATCCTCCGATCTGTTATTTAGTTTGATAATGCTGTAATTAGCATCTTTTAGTTATCTATTTTCCATAAGAAAACTATTTATATCTCACTATAATCACATGTTAGGTGTCATATTTTCAAATTTTGACATTAATGAATATTAATATATTCAATCGAAAAAAATGAATATTAATATTTCATATCTTTTTTTTAAAGAAAGAATATGCATAAAATAAAGTCACTTTTTTCTTTTCACATGACAACATATAATTTTCCTGATGATGGACATAACCTAAACCTGTCTATCTGACAAACCGACTTCCAGATTTAAAAGATTACCTGAATTTTGCATGCATTCTGTTTAATTAATTCATTGCTAGTGTCGAGTTACAAAATTAACCGATAGGGCTCTTGTTCTTTCCCTGTTGATGGAAATTAATTGCTAAATAATCTTAACCTTGATTTGTCAAACTCATTCTCTTTTTAAATTTTATTACTAGTGAAGATTATTAACCCAACAAAAAAAGTGAAGATTATTATAAATAACAATATGACACTGAATTACTTCAATAAATCTACTAATTAACAATATATGTGAAGCTGATACTTAGTTTACTGACACCGGGTTTTTTTAAAGCAAATTAAAGCTTCCCTAAATATGTTTCATCTCTTGTATTTTCTCACCAAACGAAAGAATTAAAACCAACCTTTTTAACAGTTTTCTAGTTTAATAAATTAAGAGCACCGAGAAAACTAAAAATGCTGAGCTAATAAAACATTCATAAACCTTTATCAACTTTTTTTTTGTTAATATTCACTATCTTCCTACTTGAGACAATTCTAATTGAAGCACCACAAGTAAGACTCAAACCTTAGTTTTTCACGTTATAAGACTAGTCTTTTTATGCTCGCTGGGGTATCTTTCTACAAGTGGTAATCCTATAAGAATTCAAACCTTAGTTTTTTTTTGCACGGGGTATCTTTCCACAAGCGGTAATCCTATACACTAAACATAATAAGCGCCACTTTTAACAAAAATTTCAACACTAATTTCCTACATTGTATCTGGGGTGTTTGGGAAAGCTTCTAAACACCCCAAACGTACGTTCAACAGTGATTTTTCATAAAACGAGATAATATTATTCATGCATTTACCTTGTAACTGGTAAAATCACTACTTCGTCGCTTTCTTAAATGGATCCAGTGTAAAATCAGTATAAACTTAATGGGCTGTTGCTCTGTCTTGATCGGGCCAACTCTTATCTGTTTAAGGTGGCTTCCCTTTCTGGATCATGTGTGCTTACAAATAAGGCACGCTCAATGTTTTTCTCATAGAAAAATGTACCCCATTTCCTTTTTTCTGTTTACCTCACCGTCAGTCCATTTCTTTTCGGGGGAAAAGATCACCAGTGGGGAGAGTACAACTTAAGGGTCTGATCTATCAAAATATGAAGAGATCGGATTCAAATACTCATTAAAAGATGTGCTCATCTGTAATACTCGATAGCGTGTTGAACATGATCGCTTTCTATAGAAAGATATCTGTGTTTTAGTTTTTTTTAAGAAAAAAGAGCATCGGTTCATTTCATTTCAAGGGAAAATATGAATTATATTTGCTTGTACATATAGATTACATTATCAGTTCACCGCCTATTCCATTGGAAATCTTCACAAAACAATGTTTGCTTGCATGATGACAAAGGCATTTTTAAGTGATTAAGATTTGTCCTTCTCATACTCGCACTAAGTACTTATGTGTGCATATCAGAACCAACTCAATAGAGACTAAGAACTTATTTAATAAATCTAAGTTTGGTTTTAAAACCTAAATTTTATCCAAGTACTCACATTTTTCAGAAAAACTATTTTGGATACAAAATCTCGGTTTGAAACCTAGGTTTTAAAAAAGCTATTTTCTTGTTAAATCACAACCTCTCTTCTAATAAATTTTCTCTCCCCTGCCTTTTCTTTTCTACTTATCTTTTGCATTGAACTCCATAAAAGCCAACTTCTCAAATACAATTACTTTTCAAAACCTAAGTTTTACCTTAGAATTCATAAAAGCTATATATTCTCTAAAATCTATTCTCCAAAACTTAGATTTTACCTCGAAATCCGTATAAATTATTCTCAAAATGACTTCCAAATAAATCAACCGGGCAAAATAATAGAGACTGCATAATTCCGAGTTATGTTGGTTGATTATTCATTCAACTAATATCAATGATTGCGTCAATTTTGTGATCTATGTACATGAATTATTATGAACAATACGACTTGTGTGAATGAATACTACTCACGGGAAAAAAAAATTGCCGATTGAAGGGATATTTGGTTGTCGATGATGAATTGATCATGTTTAAAAGAAGTTACAGTACAAATCGTTTTATGAAAGGTGTTTCAGTAGCTTTATCAAAGATTAAAGCAATGGTAAGTCATTCTGGTTCCTTTCTATGGTGACTAAACACAAGATTTTTAATGATTAAAGGTCATTAATTAAAGGTGTAATGTCTTTAATTAGAAGAATTGTATATCCTCCTGTTTATAATATATAAATCTGATTTACTCGAAATTAAAGAGGGAAACGACAGACTAGTACAAGTCAAATTAGAGTCCGAAATTGTTAGTTGCTAAGTGTACAAAAAATGGTAAATTAAATGTTTAAATGGTGGGAGATAAAATTTCATTTGAAATAACAATAGTGTAAAATGTCAGAAATGGGTTTACTTCTTTTCCTCTTTCATCTAAACTCTAATGCCCAGTTTGGTACAGGGAAGTGTGTTTATTGAAAGTGGAAGTGAAATTAAAAGTGAAACTAAAAGTGGAATTGAGTTTCAAAACATATTTGGTAGGATGGAAGAGATGCAATTTTTAATTGAAACACATATCTAGAATATGAAACTACTAAAATACACTCAAAACAAAAAAAATCTTCCACAGTATGACACTTCCGGCACTGGAGAAAATTCATCGCCTCCTTCACTCTCTTGAAAAGTTCCGGCCATCACTCCCATTGCCAAACCTCCTGCACCGGCATGAAGAAAATTCATCGCCATCCTTGACGCCATCAGCTTCCAGATCATCCTTGGATTTGAAGAAACGCCATCCTCAACGCCATCAGCTTCCAAATTCATTGATGTGTTTCTCATAAAACGTCAACGTGTTCAGATTCGTTATCCTCCTCGACGCATTTCTCGTCATCACAACCCACTAGATTTGTGTTGTAACCCACCGGATTTGCAAAAATCAAACACAACCCACTGGATCTGATGATTTTGGTCGTGAGGAGATGGATGCCGGAGGTTTGTGATGAAGGAGATGGACGCCGGTGGGAAGGAGCTGAGAGCGATGCATGTGTGTCTGTGACGAAGGATATGACTTTGGGGAGGGATGAGATGGTCAATAGATAAAATAAATGAGGGTATTATGGTCAAAAAATCTCACTTCCATAGAAGTGAGATGGGTTCCCAAGGTCTACCCATGGAACCCATTTTGATGGAATTGACTTCCAACATAGCAAACATACAGATTTAAGGATTCCACTTCCATTTCCAATTCCCACCTTTCAATTCCAACTTACCAAACAGGATGTAAAGTACAATACAGAGCATCTTCATGCATTAAAATTGAGTAGAAATAGAATTCAAATTTAAAAAAAAAAAAGAGGGAGGGGATTAGATAATATACCACATCATGAAGTGAAGATATTGAGGCAATGATTGATGGGATTTGGGTGCCACGTCACAATCAGCCTCATAATCAACATCATGTATCATCAGAACAGGAATAGGATGGGCGGTGGATGTGGGGCCCACGTGGCAGGAGAATGGCCCACATAGCGCATGCCAATACACGATTGAGAGATGATGAGCAACTTTGAAAGAAAAAGGTACAGAAATGGTGAGTGACTGGACTTGTAAATGGTCCTCTGCCTAAGAGTATGAAAAGTTCATTCAGCAGTAGCAGTATTTTTTTATAAAATTAGATAATCTCTTTTATATATCTACTTCGATTTACCTAAAATCACTTCTCTAATGTATTCCCAACGGGTCCAATATCTTCTACCTGTACACAGGCTAAAACACTCAACCCAATCTTAACACCGCAAGAATCCGGTCAACTAAGCTTTAAAGAACATCCAACCAACAAATCAACGAGAGTAACTGTGAAACACACAGAATCAATCAGCCCGTTCTGTACATCGCATGCATGTTACTTGTTCATCGTATAGTGTTTGTCAACCACCCATAATTAATTAAAAAAGAGTACTTTTTTGGAGTGATTTGAGAAGATAAACAATTCCAACGTACAGTAGGTGTTACCGTGTTGGGTCTAAATTCAATAAAAGGGAGAATCACTAACGTGCTGATCAAAAATTGACTGGTAGGAACGAACTTCAGGATTTGTGTATGTGGGTGGGTGGGTGGGTGTAGATAATTTTGGAATATAATGAAAATGTAAGAGGAAAGATATTGAGTATAGATTGGGATGAAAGTAGGGAGTGAGGTGAAGTAGGCCTCCCCCACCTAATGGAATCCTGCCTCCCCCTTTTCTCTTTATCTGGATAACATCTCAACATTTTCCTATTTCCCTTTCCTTCGTGCTTAATATACACATGATTACTACAGAATATATGTCATTAGTGAATATTTATTTATCTTTTTTTTTATCTTCATAAAAAAGTTAATCGGTTCTTATATTAATTAAGGATCGGAGGTAGTATTACACATCTAACAATTGAATGCTCTGTTTAATAGTGCAGAATATAAAAACTCAATGGGATCTGTCTTTCGATGTGAGGATTTAGTAGAGTAATCTACCAAAATATGTTCTCACAATTTGAATATAATACGAGAAGCTATCAGTTCTTACTGATCAAAGCATGTACATCCTCAATGATATCTATATACGGGTGGTTACTGTCAAGATTAATAGCATGTACGTAATCAGAAGTAAGAACAATCTCCCTATGACCCCAATTCCAACATAAGTGCATGCAATCCATGAATGAAGCTAATGAGTTTTGCTATTATATTGCTGGAAGTACGGTTGTGAGCTTGCATTGGTACCCCCAGATCCATCTCCCATCTTTCGAGCAGCAGATGACTCCAGCAATAAGTGCATGCAATCCATGAATGAAGCTAATGAGTTTTGCTATTATATTGCTGGAAGTACGATTGTGAGCTTGCATTGGTACCCCCTGATCCATCTCACATCTTTCGAGCAGCAGATGACTCCTCTGTATCTACTTTGACTATTCTGTAACGGCCGTTTGGTACACTAGAATTACATACCAAACATACTTTCAAACTCTATATCCATATTTATTTTGATATCCATTTCTATTAAAATCAATTCCGCATATCAAACGGGTCTGATACTGATCCATCAACCTCTAGTTTATGAAACCCCTTGGACACTTGCCAGAGTCATTCCCCCTATAAACCACCATTGGTATAGAATATGCATCGCTTCATTAAATCCTGGTCCCAGTATGGCCGGTGCAGGCTTGAGTTAACATCATCATGATCGGAGACATTTGACGAGTTAAATAACCTGTAGCATCTCGTAACTCAGATGTCCCAACAGACATATCCAAATAGTGTAGCGCATGGGACTTTATATCAGTGCGTTGGTTTCCTCCCTCATGAGTTAAGATTTCTTGTTCTGCAGAGTTGAGAAAGTATGCCACAGATCTACATCGATGGATAGCGTTAGTGCACTCTCAGATTAAATGCATGCTGTTCTCCTCCTCCAAGCAACCAAAAGGATAGCTGTTAGCTCCTGTGAGTCCTCTTGATAGGTTCCAAGGCAGTTTATGTCTGTTGGCTGTAAATGAATCAATATATGGCATTAAAAATTTCATGTGAAAGCTTAGATTTACTACTATGAAAGCCGTGGCTGCAGATCGATGGATATGAACTACGATGTTTGGGAATTAGTTGGAAGAAAGGAGTTTACGGATTCTAAGAAGAATTTACGGTTTTTGAGATGTTTTTTACGAATATCGAGATGTTTTTTGTCTTGACTTATGTGTATTGTTGGGGAAAAGATTTCTCAAACATGCACAAAAGTCATCTTCAGGTTAAAATTGTAAAAGTTAATTAAAGTGATGTAATTTATGTTTAAATATATTTTTATTCACAACAAATTTATATTTTAATAAATTTTTATAAAAGCGATATAAATTGATTTAAATAATATATTACAAAGTTAGTTTAAGAAAATTTAAATTAAAGAAAAGTCAGAGAAGTAAAAGGTTAGGGAAAAATTGAAAGTTTACAACTTTGAGTGTTGTGGCCCCCACGGGTTATATCGCACGCATAATTTAAAGTTTAAATTGACTTTTTGAGTGTATGAATTCAGTTCGGATAAGCCAAACTTAATGCTCAACATGCTTTATATATATATATATATATATATATATAAACAATAATAATACCGAGCCACATGCATACCCACTACATGCATGCACAATGTTTAAGAGTGTCCTTGGAAAGTGATTCTCAATCACGTTACACATAAGTCGAGATAAAATTCTTCTCACATGCTTACCTAAGAATCCGTAAAATCGTTCTCCCAACAGATTCTCAAACACACACTAACATGCTCAACATTTCAAAACTGTCCAAATCTTAATTCATGGTGATATCATTCATATTTTTGCAAATCATGAAGTTGAATCTTATTATTATTAGCTCGTGGTTCTTAATATAAAAGATTGTTATCTTTTTTATTAGACTTATTTAGATCATTTAATCTCTTAAAAAAGTCGGTTGATTCTTATATTAAAAAATATGTAATATGAAGTTATCATTAGTAGATTACTAATTGCAAACGTCTCTCGATAATTATTTATTTAATAACTAGTAAATCACACAAATATTAGAGAAAATTAGTTAATAGTTAATGAGGCCATATTAACTACTATAATGAGATTGAAGGAAATAAGTTAAATACGCTTTTTTTTTTACAACTTCTCAAGATTATCTTGTAAATTGTCCTGCTTTAGGGATCAATCAATTGGTAGAATATTATAAAAAAGAAATAAATGGACTATAATTGTCAAACCAACATAATGATATTAAGAGAAGGGAGTAACTAAAATGTTTATTTATTGCATTGTATAAATAATAAATGTGGGTCATAATAAAATTTTGGAGAAGACATTTGGAGGACGAAAAATAAAGGGTTAAAATGTAATAATTAATTAATTACTTAGTCCGTCCAAGCGACTATGGTTAGCATGGTGGGAAAGGAATGGCAGAAATAATATGGATGCCCCACAAATCTTAGACCTTACAAAAGTGTTGTAAGGATATATATGGATGGCCCATGATTAATTAACTAAAATATTTTTTTTTAGGTGAACATGCAAAAACACTCTGAAACTTTTTATCAAAAGTGTAATCATAGGTGTAAAAATACACATTATTAAATAAAACAAGATCGAAAATGTTGTAACCATTAAATATATATAAAAATAATATGGGTTTACCATGGAAAAAAAGTAATTATATTAAATTATATTTAATATTGAAATCCAGGTGTATTTTTAAACGTTGAAATGAAGAAGTTACAGTTTAGATTACCCTATATTTTTTTTGGTTTAGATGGAAAATATTTTTGTTAAGATCTAGATGTCTATCCATCTATGTAATATAAATTTTATCCAATGTTATCAAACTTAGACCGGTGATTTGATCGGACAAAGTAATGTGTTAAGGGTCAGTGGGTTAGACATGAGTCAAATGAGGGGTCAGACCGATCAGGAATAAAAAATTTAAAAATAAATATCATTACACATTAACACAATCAAACTATCCAAAATTGAAAATTTAAACAAAACCAAGTAGTAAATCCCATTATTAACAAAGTAACAATTACCAAATCAATCATATATTTATAGTTTATCTATTATCCAACATAATTTTCATTTCAAAATATTTATCCTAACAAAATATCAAAAATTATATAGTAAGGACTTCTATTTTTTAAACTTTCAAATTTGAAATTTTTAAAAAAATCATTAAAAGATGAGTAGATACAGACGTAACAATATATCTGTGTAGGGAACGAGTTCTTTTATCTTTCAAATTTTAAAAAATTTAGTATTTTATTTTTTAAAAAATCAATTTTTTTTAAAAAAACCCATTCAACCCACCAAATCTGTTGGGTTGACTTCGGGTCAATCTGAGTTACACTGGGTTGATCCAACCTGGGGTCAAAATGAAAACCTGTCGAATCACCAATTTCCAATTTGATTTGACCAATCTGATTTGAACCATGTGCATGTTGTGGAAATTTTTTTTAACTGTGCATGTAAATCATAATAAATTGTATCTTGAAATTCATAAAATATTTTGAAATCCAAAAATTTATTGTTCCTAACGGATTTTGAAACGCACACCGTATTTTTATCTCATAAAAATATTTTTTTAATTGATTAAGTGTTTGTGTTTGGTAACTAACAGCAAGCAACAGTTGCAGAAGCTATGCCCATCCATCCCTATCAGGCTATCACGTGGCTCTCCATATTTCTCCACCCACCTTCACGCACTGCCTCTATTCGTTTAATAACAATCACTCTTCCTCACTTTTGCTTCTCCTCTCTCTACATATCTCGCCTCCTCTGTACACCGGCAATGGCCGGGACTAACGCCACCTGTCTCTCTCACCTTCCCGATGAGATCCTCAACAACGTGTTCGCCGCCGTGTCCGACACTCGCACTCGCAACGCCCTCTCCCTCGTCTGCCGGAGCTTCCGCCGTCTTGAGAGGAGAACCCGCACCTCCCTCACGCTCCGCGGTCGTGACCTTCGCTTAATCCCTAACTGCTTCAGCCACGTCACCGACCTCGACCTCTCTCTCCTTTCTCCTTGGGGTCACGAACTCTTAATCTCCCCTTGCGAAGACCCCGGCCTCCTCGCCCTCCGACTTCGCGACGCTTTCCCGCGCGTGACCTCCCTCACCGTCTACGTTCGCTCTGCCACCACGCTGCAGCTCCTGCTTCTCGTTCCCTGGCCAGAATTGCGACACGTCAAGCTCGTCCGGTGGCATCAACGTCCGGGGTCGGCGCCCGGGTCCGATTACGTCGTGTTCTTCGAGGAATGCAAATCACTGCGGTCTTTGGACCTATCCAGCTTCTACCACTGGACAGAAGATCTCCCTCCGGTTCTGATGGCTAATCCGGTTGCGGCTGCCTCGCTAAAGAGGCTGAACCTACTGACGACGTCGTTTTCTGAGGGATACAGGTCTCATGAAATCCAGTCCATCACTGCGGTTTGCCCCAACCTTGAGCACCTTCTGGTAGCTTGTACCTTC
>JANTPZ010098984.1:0-21515 GCA_025593235.1 Vachellia pachyceras
AAGTTATGTATGCACATTCACAATGTTTTGATTATGTGGTTTTGCTATTGGGATTCCCAAATCTCATTCCCCACCCACTAACCATGTAGGTGCAAGCTCAAGCAAGGGTAAGGAAAAGGTTAATGATGCTTGAAGATGATGTTTTGCTTGCACGTTTTGGTGTAAATGGTTAAGATGCATACTTTCTTGAAGTTGTTGTCATGTTTGTAACCTAAACCTCTACTAAGGTATCATGTGGATGGGTGATGAAGTATGCATGATGATGAGCTAAAAGTAACCAAGAATGGTAAGGGAATAGTCATGCATGTTTAAGAAGTGTTAAGGAACCAAAAAGAGGTTTTGGTGAATTTTAACAAAAATTGATTTTCAAAGTTGAAGGGTTTCAAAGGTCCTGAAAAATGAATCTGCTTCAAGTGACAGTTAAAAATAGCAAACGAGGTCCAAATGGGCTGAAATTTTTCAGTCAGAAACTACACATCCTAAGCTTTAAAATTATATAAAGTTTGCGAAATTTGGATGTGTATTTTGAGAGATATGATTTTCCAAAGTTTGAGGTAAAATTTGAAAAACTGGAAGGAACCATTTCGAACAGTATGGGGGTTTTGAACAAACTGTATCAAATGGACAAGAATTGGAACCAATGAGTATTTTTCCCCTATATTTCACTTAATAAGCCAAATCTCACTCAGTTTTGAATTTTCTAGAATTAATTATGATTTTTTAAAGTTATGCCAGAAATCTGGAAAAAGACCCGTGAATAGTACCAGCGTTTTTATTCAAACGTTTTTTTAAAAATCTAGTTCACAATTATGGGCCAAACCTTGATATCCAAAGCCTAAAAGTGATTCCTAAGTGATCATAAATAAGAAAATAGGGAAAAATAGGAGGTGTTACAAAGTATCATTATCTGATTTGTATAAATAAGTTAAAAGTGACCCATAAAAAAAGGTAAAAACAGTGCAATAAACTCTTATGCTACCTGTTATATACATATGTTTAATATAAATTTTTACGCCGATAAATTTTAGAGAAGTTAATTATAACTAAACTTTAAAGTTTTCATATATATATATATATATATTAAGAAATCTTTTTTCCAGATATAAAATATGAGTATAATACTTCATCGAAATGCTCAGCTAATCATCTCATTTAAGCAAATGAAGGATAAATAAGATTAATAGACAAGGATGAAGAGTCAAAAAGAAGGTGTTGATAAGAAGGTATATGTGATTATAGAAATGTTGACAAGGGATTGGATTTCCAAAACGAAGAATTTTCGGGGAAAAAACAAAGAAAATTGTCAATATTATTATTATTATTATTTGGGATAGTGACATAAGATTCTCATCTCTGAAATGTTATAAAAATTATAATCCATACTTCATCTGTAATTAACTATTGGAAGCATGAAGAGGGATCACACCGTTCCCAAATTAAATAACAAAAGAGTCTCTACTTAATTGTTATGTTTTGACTTTTGAGGCATTTCAAATCAGAGGTTACAATGAAGAAAATAAAAAAATATATTTTGTATCAAATCAAATCTAAATTATCTAACGGTTAGCAAAGGCAGAGGAGAGAATAGGAAGCAAAATAAGAGGTTGCTCTTCCCAAGGCCAGCAGAAGAATCACACTGTCCAATGTTACAACAAATATTGGGTTTAGTTCTTTTCTTTTTAGTTAAAATATATTGGGTTTAATCTATTTGGGATCCTTCAACATAGACTTTTGATTGAGTTTTCTTCAAGCATGTATTGGAATGTGATAGAGGATAAAGTTTCAAATAAGAATAACAAGATTCAAAGGTGCATATTGGAATCATAAAATTGAAAAACAGAATTTACTCTTAGCTGATTAGTATGTACATTACAGGAATATATACATCACTGCATAAAGACAAACTGCCTACTTCTTTTAGTGAAGCAAAATTTTACATGGCCGAAAGAGAGTATTACAGAAGTAGGCTAAGTAGACTATGTCGGACCAGATTGGGAATAGCGAAAATGCAAATATGGACACAGCTCCTAAAACAATAACATAAATCGAGTTAGGAACCAAACTTAAACCATGATAGTATGTAGTGAAGAAGGCACTACCAAATGATATCATCATGCTTATTATGGAGATGAAAAGTGAAACCAAACTAGATATCAACTTCAATGGTAATGACTTGTGAAAATCCTGCTCTGCATAGCGTGAGATCATGAGAGACAAGAAAATGAGCGTAGAAGTTGAGGAGCAAATCAATGCGATTGCATTAGACGTGTCAAATACCATAAGTGATCTTTTTTGCAAGTGATTGAGGACAAGACCCCCTAGTGTGTTGAATGAATTATAAAATACTCCAACAGTAATGAGAGTTGAAACAACCATGCAGGAATTTGCTACTCCCTTCATCCATGATTCAGCTTTACTTAATAATCCTTGATGCTCTTTTACGAATAGTTTGTGAGGAGTCAAGCCTTTTGCATTCTTCATCTCTGTGAATGATGGTGGCAATATCTTCTTCACCTCCTGCAATGCCAAAAGGGTGTGTGTTGGGGGCATAAATAAATATCAGATGAATAATAAATCATACCAAGTCTGGTCTTTAATACAAGTCACATTTGACTTTTTTTTTCATGAGATTAATGAAGCTAAATAGTGTCCTAGAGCTACGTTATACATTATAGATAGACTAAATATTATCAGTAAAATACCTCAAACCATAATAACTCAAGAGTCATTTGCAATGCCGCTCCGGAGACCAAGTTTAGCTGATCTTGTGGTGGTAATTTTGCAGCCATATGTAATAAATTGCTTTGATCTTTGTTATCCAAAAAGCATGCTATCAAATCTTTCATTGGGCCAATGTCATGTAGGAGACTAAAGATATTAGCATGACGATGCAAAATGGCAATGTGAATTATGCTTCGATTTCTATCATCAACTTCCCATATCAACTCTGGATAGGTACTAATAAGCACGTCCAGAAGCCCAAAATTCCCAACTTCTATGGCATTAAATACTACTTGTGTAGGTGCTCTTATAGTGCCCAAAATCTCCTTGTCATCTTTAGTAAGAAGCATACTCCATATGAATTGTACAAGTTGAAGTTGCTGAGATCGTTTCAAACTTGAAACTATTTTGAAAGATATGAATGGGCCATTGATTAGGTTATAATCAAATTTTAACATTTCTATCAAAAAAAATTCCAAGAGTTTATAGAAAAATGTATATAGTAAGTGCAAAATAAAATGAAATGCACTTTAAGAATTCACTTGCCTAAAGGCTTTCGAGCCAATATATGCAATATTGTCTCATTCGCTTCATCCCTCTTAAAAGCAAGATCTGGTTTCTTCTTGAGCAACTGCAACGCTAAATCTGCACAAATGAATGAATAAACAAAATGAAGTCACAATTATTGTGTCCCCAAAAAGTGACACAAGATGCGATATCGTGCTTCAAATTAATCATTGACTTAAAATATTCTTTTAGTATTATGCTTTCATCTATGGGTTTAATACACTGACCATAGATTCCACTGTTAACACAGTAGAATAACAGCATGATCCAGTCGTTATCTTCAAAATCTTGAACAGTTTTAGAGTATAGATGCCAAGCCACTTCAGTTTTTCCTTGTAAAACAGCCATGTGAAGAGGAGTGATTCTGGCGCCACCCCTTACTGTTGGCAAGTTCTTGTTTTTCATTTCCATGATCTCAACAATCTGCAGATTCCCAGATGCTGCAGCGATGCAAAATGCAGTGTTACCATTCACGTCTCGCAATTCCAAGTCCTGTGAATCCATAATCTTCACCAGCTCCTTCACAAAGCTAATTCGATTGGCTCCAGTGGCCACATGGAGAAGCGTTGCCCCCCGAAAGGTCAGGGCTTCACCAAGTAGATTCCAATCATTCTCTAATATGCGCTTGGCTGCTTTCCAATTGCCTTTAATGGCCGCTTGGTGAAGGGGGACATGTATCTTTAGGTATTTGTCTCTTCGCTCTCCTGAATCAAATTAATATAGATTTGAATCATTCAACGTGTTATAGAGTGAGACAGTTAAAAAGGCTATTTACTACTCTATCTATGCATATGCATATACTACATACACGCGCGGGCGTGCTCAGAGAGAGAGAGAGAGAGAGGGTTACCAAGAAGATGCCTAGAATTGGGTGAATCAGTCATTTGAAGTTGCTGTGTTGATATAGCAACGGAGCTTACTTCTGCTTCTGTCATTTCCCTATGAAACAAGTGTTCAAAGATAAGCTAAAAATCCTTCTATACGCGTGCGCCAGGCTTCTTAAATTTAGGGGAAATTAGACCCTGTTTCATTCTGTTTTTTTTTTTAGTTTTTGTTTTCTTAGAATAGTGTTACAATTTTTTTCACAATAAATTCAGAAAAATAAAAAAACAAATTTGTGTTTGGATGATTGTTCTAACAAATCATATTAGCGAAAAGAAATATGTTGAAAAACTTGTTTAACAGAAATCAAAATTGGTCTTTATTTTCCTGTAGTTTTGGTATCATTATAATCTGGTTCTTAAATTTTAAGTTAGTCAACTTATTTCCTATGCTTTTGATTTATTCTATACATAGTTCCTGATCTTTATTAACTCTAACTCAGTTCCTATATTTTTTAACCACATTAAATTCCATTTTTAAATTTTTGGAAGAAAAAAATGTGTTCCAACATATATAAGCAAATTATTTAAGAAGACATGCATGGCCGGTGGAAGAAAAACGATGAGAGAGGATGAGTCAATTAAGGCAGATATATATGGGTCAATGGGTCATGTCAGGGTCAACCTAGAGTTAAATCTGTTATACAAAATAATATAGTTTAACTGAAAATAACAAATTATACAATAACATTAATAATATCTATTAAGAATGTAGAAGAAAACACATCAATAGTTTAAATGAAACAATACAAAATATAACGATATTTAAAATCTCTATCCCCACAATCCGTTGAATCATTAATATTAATAATCATATACCAAAATCATTATAACATCCAGTCAAATAATTAGATATTAGACATTAGGAGATGAATGAGAACAAGCAAAAAGAAGCAGTAGTAGCGTCATTAGAGTAATTATTGAGTAAAATATGGTATTAGTAATTCTTTTTCAGGGTATAAGGCACCTACTTTTTCAATTTTAAGTTCACTTTTTTTTAAAAAAAAATTGGCATAAGTTATAAATGATAATAATGATAATGAAGAAATGTGATGGGAAGGAAAAGTAGAGAATAAGGAATTCACTTGTGGATTAAGTGGGTGAGCAAGCCATTGCAAGCACCATTTTCGGGATCTGATGTTTTGTGCTTAAACAGACGCCATGTTCTCCCAGAACAGTAAATAGATAGAATGAAGTTTGAAATATTGGATGAATAAAATGAACAAGAACAGAAACTAGAAAGTAGAGAGAGAAATTATAACAGAAGATTTAATTACGTACCTTGAAAATACAGATTCTTGTGCTGATAAGCCGTCGTCCAGTTTAAATCTATCGGATCATCAATGGCGTCCTTGCAAATATATAAGAGCGCTCGCTGGCACACAGTCCCCCCCCCCCCAAAAAAAAAAAAACATTCGCCCTCCCTTCTCTCTCTTCTGGTAAGAAGACAAAATGGTAAAATATTGATTGGCTAAAGCATGCGTCTGTTGCCCAAAGTTTATAATTTCAGTTTACTCCAATAAATATAGTTTTAGTTCATTAATTTTAATACTGTTTGTTTCAGTTAGTAAAAAATACCGACTTAACAAATTTAAATAGTAATTTTGCAATTATATGCTAGAAAATTATGCTTAACTTTTACAATATAGTCTATCTAATACAAAAAAAAAACTTTTACAATATAAAATTGATTATATTAAAAAATAAAATTTTAGCACGTTTTTCAGTATTTAATTACAAAGTCACTATTTAAATATATTGAGTCAGCTTTTTTCGAGATGAATAGTGTTATAATTGAGAGACTTAAACCGCACTTTATAAATTTAAATGACTAATTGAAACTTGATATAAACTAAGAGACCAATCATGTATTGCAACCAATATTAATTTTTTCCACTAATTAAAATCTCATTCGTTCTTATTTCTATAGCTTCTTAAATATAATTCATGATATCAAATAAAGATAAATTTTAAAAAATTATTTTTAGAGAAAATTAATGACCTAATGCCTCTTTGATGAAGTTGTCACAAGAATCTTGCAAAATAAGAATTGGAGTAATAGGTTTTAGGGCTGACGTAATAATTAAGCTCAATCCCTTATAAAAATTTGCATAAAATTCAAAATATGCATTGAGAGATGAACATATGCGTAAACTATGAACCCTCGAGAGCAACAAAAAAAAAAAGCTTTATCTTATTTCTTGTGTTTACCACTTGTCAATATGTCGTGTTTCAATGTGTGTCCACGCGTGATTCAACTCTTATCTTCTTGAAAATACAAAAAATATATAGTTATAGTGCAAGTGTTATTAATAAATTAATGGCCAAAATACAAATAATCCCTCTTTAACTCTAGCTTTCTTGCATATAACACCCCTCATCTTTAAAAGCTTGAAAATCACACCATGAACTTTAGTAGTTCCACAATTTAACACCCCACCATTATAATGGTAGTTAAGGCTAACAGAATGTGTTGGCGCATAAGATTTATTGGAAACTATTTGGGAGATGACTTGTAACTTTCATTATTTCTTTAATTTATCATAGATTAAACCCTATAATCGCCATTCTTGCCGTCTTATCCTTTCTATATCCTCCCACTCAATCTTCCCGGCTTGCAAATGAAGATGATGATTGCAGACAGTGAAGACGAAGTTTAGTTCAATTGCATGCACTAAGAATTTCTGTGATTCCAATATAATAATATGTTGATTCAAATAATCAATTCTTTCCTGATAATTTGAATGTGATTATGTATATAATCACAATTTGTATCCCATGCATTAAGATTATCTATGACTATTATATAAATTCAAACTTACATGAGTCACTGTATGAACATGTATACCCTTCATAAAATTATACCTCCACTTTTTAATTTCATAGAATTAAAAAGATCATTTCATATTTTATTTATATTTTATAATAACTTTGATATTCAATATATTAATTTGAGGAAATTAATGAGTTGAATAAGTTATTTTAAAGTATTTATATTTATCATTTTCTCCATAATTTATCTGACTTATAAACGTATATGTAATATAATAATACACATTCAGATCGACATGTAACATAGGCATGACAAAATAAATACTCTGTGAGTCGTCGTTATTCTATTGCAGTCACATCCCCACCATTGGTTTGTTGCACCAAACAGACACCTCAAGTGTTACCATAAAAATTTTTTGGGAGATTTAAGCTCAAGTCCCATAGAAAGAAGTTATTTATAAAAAGGTTTTCAAAGGTTGTTAATGACAAGTCGAGGAGCTGAAAGGAGCGTCTAATACATCCAATTATTTATGACAGATGGAATGTCAGTATATAAATGCATATGGCTGATCATTTAAAAATGAATTATAAAACTAATTGAGATAGACTCTACACGCAATCATATTTTCATACTTATCCTTCAGCTGATTAATATTTCGATTTAATTCAGTAGTCCAAAAGTAAATACCTTTTTCGCAAAACAAAAACTGAGTTGTTTGACGAAGCATGATGGGAATATTTCCTTTTTGGTTCGGTTTTTTAACCACGTCTTTTTTAAAAAAAGAAAAAAGAAAACAAAACAAAAGCTGCAACTTCCTGCAAATTTTAAGTTATGCCTTTATTTAAAACACTTTTACTCATCATCCTTTTTCTCTTCTCATTTTCTTCTCAATATCCCATTTTCACTTATTTGCAGGGGAAAAGGCGTTGTTTTGACAAAGAATAGTGGGAAATATTTCGTGTTAAAAAGTTAATAAAACCTCAAAATTCGCACTTATGATTTGTTTCCTGACTACAAATCTAAGACTTAAACGTACATTTCAAAAATTCGGATGTTACATTTTACACTTTATAATGTCGTTTGACTGGCGGATATTCCTAACTTTCTTCAGAAAAGGCTTTTCACCATAATTTCCTTATCAATTAAGTTCCTTAATAAAAACATTGTGAGATAGAATATCTTAATAAACACATTCTAAGTAAATTTTTTAAAGATAAATTTATATTTTTCCAGCTATCATCACATGCTATTATATCTTTTAAAATTTTGTGCAAATATATATATTATGTTTATTTTCTTCAATTATTGAGATGCGTGTAAATTTCAGAGAAAGAGATTACATACAATACAGACAAATGGGTAGCCGGTAGGGGACTGTTTTCACGTGGACACGGTCAACACTATTGTTTCGATGACTAATTGAAAATATGTCCCCGGTGATTGTGATGTTCCCTCAAAAAGAATATGTGTGTGCGTGTGTGTGTATGATCCATTCTAAGAGGTTTTTGTTAACTTTTAATCTTTTGGGGAACAACAATACAATATATATTATGTTCTTTTAAGGGTCAAGCAGTATTTTTTTTTTATGGACATCCAATATTTAAAGTATTTTTTTTAAACATTCAGAATCTTGAATTATTTTTTAAGTGTATTTAACACTCTAAAATATTTTTTGGTTCATCCATCAAGAAAACACAAAAAAATTTAAAAATGCTAGGTACAATTGAAAACATAAACCAAAATGTTTGATGCACCTTGGACTAAAATCAATTGTAGGTAGTTTTTTAATATCACACTACATTTTAAAAGGTTATTACACTACAATCAACTATTTTTCCATATAATTAGTTCGTGGGATTTAATTAATTAATTAGATCTTAAGGAAAACAAAGGGAGGGTTTAATAACATCTATAGCTTCGTGTCTATAAAAGAATAACTTGATTTTGCTCTTCCCCCCATAAATATTAATTAATGACCAAGACTGATTTTGATTAAAAAAAACTTTACCTCTGGAATCTAGGTATTAATATACCTAGATTGGCCTCATCGGGTGTAGTTGGAAATGACATGTGAATCCCAAACTGAAACATTGTATTACCTCATCGGGTGTAGTTGATTCAACGCATATAAAAGTGAGTTTTATTTCATTTGATTTTTGTAAATGTAAGCTTCTTGGATAAACAAATTAGATAGTTTGATGTGATTGCTGTGTAGATTGAATTCAAGCATCTAACTTGTATCTCCACTTCCATAGTTAGAACTTCTTTCTCTATGGTGAAACAGTTAAATTCTATTTCCATCATACCATGATTTTTTATGTAAAAAAGATAAATTGCATAAATTATATATAATTCATTTTGGTTCTAAATATAAGACCACAATCCATTTTATTATATAAATTTATAATTATTTTTTCAAAGTATCCCTATCTGCCCTTATTTTAAGGAGATTCCATTAGTATCGGTTTTAATGCACATACTTGAAAAGTGTATTTTAAGTAAAACAACACATTTATTACAAATAATTAAATTGTTTTTTCTTAATATTCACAAATTTTGTTAGTTTATCACAAGAGTCAATCATTCATCCAATTATGTAGGGCACATGGTGGATGAACGTATTAATGCACATGGTTGAGCATTTAAAATGAATTCCAAAACTAATTGAGATCAATAAATTTTTTTGTTTATCCTTTATCTGGTTATATGAACGAATTATAGTTGGATTTGTTTTTATTAACACACTCTTCGGATATCCAGCCCATTCTAAAATCCTCAATCTATTGATGTAGTTATCTTACAGATAAAAGTCGTTCATTTTATAAACATGACTTTGATAAATTAATTAGAATGAGCTCTCTTGAAAAATTTTAATCTTTTTAAATAACTTTCGCATAAAGCTATTTTTCAGAAATTTCAATAAGTCAGATTTGATCTTTGATCCCTTGGGTTAGCTCATTTAATCTTTTTAACCTTAGTTCAGACCATTATGTAAAATCAAGTTTATAAATAGAATATTATAAGCTAGCTACTCGTTAATGCTCCTCATCTGTATTCATGTGAGAATTCAGCTCCCTCAATATAGAGGACTTTTATGTCTCCTCATCTGTATTCTTCAAAATTTCCAACCTTCTATGTCTCCTCAGTGACCACTTCCTTGCCTCTTGAGCTTCATTTGATTACAAAAAGAAACGCATTTTGTGGGTATTACTTTGTAGTGGTTCTAGGTAACGTTACAATATAATGTTTTTGTAACGGTTTTTGGTCAAACTGCTATATATTAGCAATCATTTCAATCAAGTGATATGTGAAAAACCTTAGTGGCGATTTAATGAAATCACTACTAATTTAGAGCCACATAGGCGTTAGGTGGCGTAAGTGCAGAAGTTTAGCCACAATGGATAGTTACAGTATAGACAAAGCAAAGAGATTAACCGTTTAAGAATATTACCACTAAAACTTGACGTACGTCTTGTGGTTTTCATCTTTGGCGAGAGCTAAATTTTGCTTCTGATGCAATAGCTTCAGCGCTATACCCACAAGATTTTTGAGTCAGAATTGACAATATCTAAGTGAAATGTTAGATGGTGAGAAGCTATATATATAAATGTGTACATCAAAATAAACACTTTCAAAAATTGAACATCATTCCATGGTAGCAATGGCATGAAAGTTATATCTTATATTTCACACAAGCCAGTCCAAATTTTGTACATGTTTTGCTTCGGAGCCTTGTTTTGTGAATTTTGGAGACATATCACCCAGCATTTAAGAAGCAATAAAGCATGAATACATCATCAAAAGTCTTTCAAAGAAAATAAAGTTAATGAATACTACCTTATATTCTACCTATCTGATTAATATAATTATATGTAAAATAACTAGATAAATCAACTGCAAATGTGAATAATATCATTCAAATTATATACCTTCAAATGAATGGGAATCAAACCTTCTTTATTCCTAAATGTTGCCAACGAAGGTCTTTTTTCCAACTGCAGCAGCTAAGCAAAGTGCAGTGTTTCCTTCAGAATCTTGTAATTCTAGATCTTGTACTGTCATATGCATTATCAATTCACTTACGAAATTAAACCGATTTGCCGCCGCCGCAAGATGCAGTATTGTTGGGTGGCCTTTTGCGATTCCACCCGCCGGCGGCCAGCCCCATATTGCGTTGTACTACTACTCGCTCTGCTCCTTGCCAATCTCCTCTTTTGGGCACACTTTGCCAAGGGTACACATACATTGAGGTAATAATTATTAGATGTAAAGAAATCAGTTAGCTAGTTTACTTGTACAGCTGTCCACAACTTGCTATTTAACAACTTAAGTTAGTCAATTTGTTATTCTGTTTTGTAGTTTTGTTAACTAACTTTCGTGTATAAAGGGATGTAATGAGATCCATTTGCATCATTACAATCAATAAGAAATTCATTTTTCATTTCTCTCTTCCAGTCACTGTCTCATGGTATCAGAGCAAATATTTGCTTTCACTGCATCTGCTTCGTAATTCGTGCAGCCTTGTCTTTCACATTCATAGCTACTTTCCCGTTTCGTGTGCCTCTCTCTTTCTTCTTTTGTCACTACATTCTTCTCTGCCAACAGTTGTTGCCCATCCATAGCAACTTTCCTGTTTGGTGTACCTTTCTTTCTCCTTTTTGTTGCTGTGCACTTCTACAGTAACAGTTTTCCCTCCATGTCTACGGCAGAGTCCTCTCAGTCTACGGCGGCAAAGGATGTTAGCCAAGACCCTTCTCACTGTTATTACATCCATCCAAATGAAAATCCAGCGTTAATCTTGGTCTCTCCGCCTCTCGATGGTCTGAACTATAGCCCCTGGGCTAGAGCCATGGCTATGGCACTTGAAATGAAGAACAAGCTTGAGTTTATAGATGGCACGATCCCAGCGCCCTCTCGCACTGATCCTCTTTATACTCCATGGAGGCGATGCAACACTCTTGTTCTTTCTTGGCTTACAAGATCTCTCTCGCTGCCAATCGCCCAAAGCATTCTCTGGCTGGACACCGCTGCAGCCGTTTGGAAAGATCTTCGGGATCGTTTCTATCAGAGTGATGTCTTTCGCATTTCTGAGCTCCAGGAGGAATTGTTTATTGGTCTTATGCTATTTCACATGCCATTCACCTCATCAACCGATTACCTTCTCCTATTTTAAACAATAAATCACCATTTGAAATGCTTTACAACAATGTTCCAGATTACTCTTCCCTTCGAGTTTTTGGCTCCTTGTGTTTTTCTAGCACTCTTCGTTCTCATAGAACCAAGTTTGATCATAGAGCTTGCAAATGTGTGTTTTTAGGTTTCAAATCTAGCACAAAAGGCTATGTTCTTCTTGATTTGCACACTAGAAGTATTTTCTCCAGCAGACATGTCCTCTTTTACGAATCCATTTTTCCCTTCACTCCTCCTACTTCTCCTTCTCTTTCTCCTTCAAACTTACCATTACCTCAGCAAACAGCTCTTGTTGACCCTCCTCTTCCTCCTTCTTCTATTTTAATTTCTAATCAACATGTCTCCTCTCCACCATCTCTAAATTCCTCTCCTCCCTCCCCAATTCCAATTAGAAAATCTTCTAGATCCCATCATCCTCCCACATACCTGCATGACTACCACTGTGCCCTCTTGAATTCAACTTCCTCATCTTCTGTCACGTCAGATTCTACTAAGTCCAGTTGTGTCAAACCAGGTTCTAACACCAGGTACCCTCTATCCTCTGTTTTGTCCTATGATAATTTTTCTCCATCTCACCAACATTTTGTTTTATCTATATCCATTCCTTTGGAACCTCGCTCTTACACCTAAGCTGCCAAATGCCCTGAGTGGCAAGCTACTATGCAAGGAGAAATCCAAGCCTTAGAACAAAATCATACTTGGTCTTTAGTTGAACTGCCTACTGGTAAGCGTCCTATTGGTTGCAGATGGGTGTTTAGGATGAAATTCAAGCAAAATGGTGAGCTTGACAAGCGTAAAGCCCGTTTGGTTGCTAAAGGATATACCCAAGTTGAAGGTGTAGACTACTTTGACACCTTTTCCCCTGTGGCTAAACTCACTATTGTTCGTTTTCTCTTAGCCTTGGCTGCTGCTAACAACTAGTTTTTGGAACAATTAGATGTAAATAATGCATTTTTACATGGTGATCTTAATGAGGAAGTATACATGACTTTGCCCCCTGGTTTTTCTGCTTCTGCTACTAATATGGTATGTAGACTTCACAAGTCACTCTATGGTTTAAAGCAAGCCAACCGCCAATGGCATGCTAAACTCTCCTCTACCCTTGTTGCATCTGGTTATAAGCAATCAATGTCTGATTATTCTCTTTTCATCAGACTTGAAAATCAATCTTTCACTGCATTATTGGTTTATGTTGATGACATAGTTCTCACTAGAAATGATATGACAGAGATAAAACGTATGAAGTCTCTCTTGAATACTCAATTCAAAATCAAAGACCTTGGTCCCCTCAAATATTTTTTGGGCCTTGAGATTGCACGGTCCAAACAAGGGCTCTCCATATGTCAAAGAAAGTTTGCCTTAGATATCTTATCTGATTGTGGTTTTCTTGCTGCCAAACCTACTTCCACTCCTCTTGACAGCACCACTAAACTATCCCAAGAATCTGGTACCCTTCTCCCTAATGGCTCTCGTTATAGGCGTCTGGTTGGTCGCCTCTTATACTTGACTACCACCTGTCCAGATTTATCCTTTGCTGTCTCACAGCTTAGTCAGTTTATCTCTGCTCCTCGGACTTCCCACTTACAAGCTGCATATAGAGTTCTCAGATACCTTAAAAGTTGCCCAGGCAAAGGCTTATTCTTTTCTGCCTCTTCTCCTATTCGACTTAAGGCATTTAGTGACTCTGATTGGGCTGGATGTGTGGATACCCGTCGTTCCATCACTGGTTTTTGCATCTACCTTGGCAACTCTCTCATTTCTTGGCGATCCAAGAAGCAACCAACCCTCTCTGCCTCATCATCTGAAGCTGAATATAGGGCTCTTGCTGCTCTCACTAGGGAACTTCAATGGATTTTATATTTACTAGCTGATGCTTGTATTACTCATCCCTTTCCAGTTGTGATTTTTTGTGATAATAAATCTGCCATTCATATTGCTTCAAATCCCACTTTTCATGAGCGCACCAAACACATTGAATTGGATTGTCACATTGTCCGTGACAAGCTCCAGGCTGGTCTTCTTCGTCTACTTCCTATTCACACTTCCCATCAGGTGGCTGATATATTTACAAAGCCTCTTGGCTTCAGTCCTTTTCATACTTGTGTTTCCAAGCTTGGCATGATTGATCTCCATGCTCCAGCTTGCAGGGGGTATTAGATGTAAAGAAATCAGTTAGCTAGTTTACTTGTACAGCTGTCCACAACTTGCTATGTAACAACTTAAGTTAGTCAATTTGTTATTCTGTTTTGTAGTTTTGTTAACTAACTTTCGTGTATAAAGGGATGTAATGAGATCCATTTGTATCCATTACACTCAATAAAAAATTCATTATTCATTTCTCTCTCCCAGTCACTGTCTCATATAGTGGGTACTAAGCTCTTTGATAAATTAGGAGGGTTGTGTTAAGTCTTCGACATTCAACATAAAACTTTATCGAATCTTTATTACATGGATCAATAAAGAAATTGTGCTAATGTTTGGTCATTGCTAAGAAATAATGTGATTTATAGATAAATAAAAAGATAAAATTCTTAATGATCGTATTCTAAAAAGAGTTGGAGCATGAACGTATTCTAGAAAGAGTTAGAGTTACATATATTAAAGAGAAAGTGATAGAAAATCATATAGGGTGGTTTGAATATGTATAAAGAAGGTCATTAGATGTGTTGATGAAGGGATTGGTTAAAAAATATTGGTTTTTCAGAAAGGGTAGAGGAAGGTTAAAGAAGAGAATCAATGAAGTTATTGGTGAGAAATCTTGATCAACAATCTACTCAAATATTTGGTTGTCTGATAGAGCACCATGGAAGTATGTTATTCATATATATAGCTGAATCCATCTAGTAGGAAAAAAGTTACTGTGGTTATTATTGTTGTTGGTGCTATTGTTATTTACAAATTAGTTATCCAGCTGATACTTTTTAAAGCCAGAGAATGTAATAAGAAGCATCACAAAAGAAGGAAAAAAAACCATTTTGTCCTCCATTTTGTTCCTACATAGATAAGAGAATAAACATTTTTTTCCCATGAGTGAAAGCACTAACACCTTATTTTATTCTTAATTATGTTAGAGATTGGATTAATGACGGTCTTGCTTTCATTTTATCATTACGATATTATTATTTTCATCTTTGCACGATGTGCTCTTATGATTCTCCTTTGTTTAACAAAGATGGGTCATCTTGATTGACACGTTTAGCGTCATTCCTTCTCTTCAGGTAAAGATTTGCGCTACGCATATATACTATCAAGGAATCAAGAAAAAACTGACAAAGTGATTGCCTAGCATTTTTCTTTTCTTGTGAAGAGGGTGATTCCTCCTATAAAAAAAGTGATTTTGTCGTACAATCTTCTCACACAAAATAAAGAGAATTTTCTAGTAAAAATATAATTCTCACAAAGTCACCGAGGATTGTTTGGTTTGAAGGAAGTAGTGCTTTGGGAATGGAAAGAAAGAGGGAATTGGTAGATTTTCTAGTAAGTAAAGGGCATATATACATCTATATGAAAAATTTCTTTTGTAAAAACATAATTCTCACAATGTTTAATTTTTTTTTAACGAATCAATTGGTATCCAACACCTTTTGTGAATCTTATTACAAGGTATCTGGGTAACTGACTAATCCTATTTGTGGAAGTGTTGACCCACAATGGAACTCCAAGAGTTTCTGCATTCTCATCAAGGGGACCCAACTTGATTCTTCCATCAATCCTCAATGTTATCTATTCTCACACAGTCGAATTCACCTTACAAGAGATCAGTCGTGGAATTTTGAAGAAGAATTTTCTTTTGACAAGTTTTACTTGTTGGTTATGTTTCCTACATGGCATAATTGAGTGATACCCTCTTGTGCTAGTTATACATGGAGTTTCTTGAGCCACTGTTTCCTTTGGGTGCTGGATTTTAGCATACTTAGGGTTTTATTGGACGCGTGTTCATTGAGTCCCAAGTTCTAAGATCATATTTTTCATTCATTCATTATTTATTCGCTTCCATGTTTGCTAACCAATTTGTTTGTAGGTTTTCTAGGTCAAGTTCCTATTGGGTCCACATCACCCAATTATCCAGTGTTTTTACTCCTTTTCTTCTTTCTACTTTTTGTTTTTGTTTCAGTCGGATGTAACTGCTCCAGTTCAGATATAATTGCTGTTTATTCATCTGCTGCAAGTCCCACCAACCTAGATTCAGATGAATCTCACTTTGACTGTAATATTCTATTAGGGACCTCGGTTGCATGTCCTCATGTTGCTGGCATTGCTGGTCTTCTCAAAACTCGCTATCCTAATTGGAGTCCTGAAATGATAAAGTCAGCAATCATGACCACTGGTATATATATGAGATATATACATTTATTAGTCTGTTTTCATGTTTTCAAAATTTAGTTTCTCACTTTTTCTAACATGCATAAAAAACTGTGTTGTTATAGCAAGCATAGTGGATAACACCAATAGACCGATCCAGGACGAACAAGATGGTGAAGTAGCAACCCCATTTCATTATGGTTCAGGCTTTGTCAAACCCAACCTTGCAATTGACCCTTGACTGTTTTATGATCTAAAGCCTTATGATTACCTCAACTTGTTATGTGCTTCTGCTTATGAGGAAAGTATAATTGAATCCATCAATTATAATAAACCATACAAATGTCCAAGGTCTTATAGACTAGAATATTTCAACTACCCTTCTATCACATTGCCTTTTCTCGGTGCAAAATCTATAAATGTTACTCGTAAAGTAACAAATGTTGGGCCTCCAAGCACATATACTATAAATGTCAAAGCCCCAAGAGGATTTAAGGTTGTTGTCCTCCCAACAACTTTGACCTTTCAGAGGACAAACCAAAAGAAAAGCTATAGGGTTATTTTGCAGGCAATACGTTCAGCAAAAACTTCACAGCCTTCATTTGGAGAGTTGACTTGGACGGATGGGAAGCACAAAGTGAGAAGTGCAACACCTCCTATTTCCCCCCTTTTTCCTTATATTAGATCACTTTAGAACCACTATTAGGCTTTGGATAACTCAATTTAGCCTTTTCAGTGAACTTGAAAATTTTCCTTTTTCTGTAAAAACATTGTTACTGTCCACTGGCCTTATTTTTCAGATTTCTAGCCCAACTTTTAAAATTCATAATTAATTCTAGAAAAATTGAAATGGAGTGGTTCCAATTTCTAAATTTACTTTATTAAGTGATCTATAGGGGGAAAATACTCATTGGTTTCAATCCTTACCCATTTGAATCAGTTTATTCCGTCAAGTTAGTAGCTCAATGGTTACTTCCAGTTTTTACTAGATTTTTCCCTTAACTTTGAAAAATCATATCTCATGGAATACAATCCAAATTTCGCAAACTTTACATCATTTTAAAGCTCAAGATGTGTAGTATTTAACTAGAAAGTTTTAGCTCATTTGGAGCTCGTTGCTATTTTTCATTGACGTTGGAAACCGGTCAGTTTCTAGGGCCTTTGGAACCCATTTGTTTTGAAATCCAACTTCTCTTAAAAATTACCAAAACCTCTTTTTTGGTTCATAACCAAACCTCTCTCATGCAAGATTACTTCTTATCATCCTTTAGCTTATTAAGTCCATTTTCATGCATGTATCATCACATCTTCAGTTGCTTCTTCACATAGGGGTTCATAGTTTACAACTTTAACAACATGCAAAAATAGATGGCCAACCATCAACATATTTACACAAAATTTCTCAAGCAAACATAATATCTTCAACCATCAATAATCTCATTATTACCCTTACTTGAGCTTCCACCTACATGGTTAGTTGGGGGGATGAGATTTGGGAATCCCAATAGCAAAACTACATAATCCAAAATATTGTGAATGTGTAAAGCATAACTTTAAAGCAAGTGTATGATCATACATATATGTGACATAGCAAGAAATATTTTAATATGCATATGGCCATAGCACAAAAGTCACATTTCATACACAAATTATTCACTTAATCATCATAAAAGTTCATGTAACAGTCACAACTCATTTTCACAAACTTAAGAGAAAGATTAGTAGTCTTGCTACCTTTAGCTTTGCTTTCCTTTTTACTTGAACTTCAAAATTCTCTTGGATCCCTTCCAAGTGTGTCTTGAGGGTCTCAAATCCCTAAAGATCATGACATAATATTCATATGAACATACAACCATCAATATGCCATAAAACTTATAAAAATGCACAAAACCCCCTTTTGGTTTTCTAAGAGTCCTACAAGTTCAAGACTTATTTTTATGGCCCTTAAGGCTTCTAAAATTCATCTCTTAGCTTTACCCTAAAAAAATATCATTTTAAAGCCATTGGAAGCATTAGAATCATCAAAATCCCACTCCTTCTATTTTTTTACAGATTTTTGACAAAAAAAGAAAAAGAAGGGTTCTTGGATTTTTCAACTTTTGCTTATGAATACTTGTGTATTCTTGCTTCCAAATCATGATTCAAGCATCATATGACTCAAATACATCTTTCCCCTACAAGATCTCACATGGACAGCACCTCTCCATAAACTTACGGTTTCCAAAGTTTCAACAACAACTCCCAACAATAACCAAAACAACAACAACCAACATCAACTACTCGTTTACTACTTGAAGAAGAGTTTGCAACCTTTTGTTGCTTTAAAAACCTTTCCTTTTCCACTTTCACCTTTTGAAATCATTGCCTCTCATCTTCAAAATGAAGGACTTGTTCAAGAAATCAAACCATTAGAAAGGTTAAAGAGGTTGCAAGTTACAAGAAAGGAGGTTGCTTGGATGAGTTAACTTGTGTTTTGGAAGCTCTCTTCTTCTTCTTCTTCTCCTCCTCCTCCTCCTGGGAGCTCAAAGTGACGAAAATTTCAGACCTTTGGGGAGGGAGAATGGCCAGCCAAGAATGGGAAGAGAGAAGGAGAAAATGTCTTATGAAAAGTCTTCTTGAAAAATGAATGGTTAGGATTGTTTCTTTGTCTCCAAGTTTTATCCTTTAATGGCTAAGATTGTGCCACTTGTCACTCTCATGTGGAGGGTGAAAAAGGTGTCATAATTACTCTCAACCACCACATTAATAACTTAGTTGGGCTGACTAGATCCATCCTGTTCAGTTACTTGATCCGGTAGCACACATTTTCGTACAGTACCTTTTATACGGGTAATTATCTTTTTATTTTTTTGGAGACTTTCTCTCTCATGTGGCATCATTCCTTAGGTCTCCTTGCCTAAGTGGCGTCATGTCATAGCCCATAGCATCTCCGGGTTTCCCTCGTAACTGGTCAGAATTCCTCGATTTGCGTGCAACACCTTAAGATGTGCATCCGGTGGCCACTTTGACTTAAGGACATAGAAAAATTCTATATTTTTCCCTGATTCTCCAGCTCTTTTCTGTTTCTCAAAATTCTTTTCAGATTTTCTGTAATTAATTTTCTAAGAAAATACTTTTTCTGGGCTTTCGGGCGCTGTTGTTCCCCGTACTTTGAACCCTAATAATTTTATTAATTACTTTAGGACCCAAATAAACTTTTCTCAGTTTGGGTCTCTGGCATTTGAGGACTTATACTACCTCAAATAATTGCATCTCTATCTTCCAGTCCTCTAAAAACCCTTAATCACAAAAATGCCATTACCTTTCTTACTTTTCACATAATTATCAAAATGCCATCACTTTTTCTACTTTTTCTTAATTCCAAATTTACCCTTGGTTGACTTTGACATTTCTGGTCAAATTTGACTTTTGAGTTGACTTTGACTTTTTGGTCAACTTTAACTTTTGAGTTGACTTTGACTTTTTATTGACTTTTGACCAAATTACCAAAATGTTCTTATTATTTTATGACATTTTTTGACCTATGCCTTATTATTTAAAATGACCATTTTACCCTTATTATTAGGCCAAATGACCATTTTGCCCTTTGGTCATTTTTATTTTGAATTTTCAAGACTAGGAACTTAGGGCTCGTTTGGCAACCCAATTTGAAACCTAGGTTTGGTTTCAAAACTTAGATTTTACTTCAAAACTGAGGTTTTGTCCAAGTAAAATTTTTTCCCCAAAAGCTATTTTAGTTACAAAACCTCAGTTTGAAACCTAGGTTTTCTCTTTCCTATTTTTTCGTCTTTCCTCTTTCCTACTTTTTCTTTCTTTCTCTTTCCTACCCACTTTTTTTGCCTCGGAATCCGTAAAAGCTAATAACTTCCCAAATACAAATCACTTTTCAAAACCTAGGTTTTGCCTTGGAATCTGTAAAAGCTATTTTTCAAAATCTATTCTCCAAAACCTAGGTTTTGCCTCGAAATCTGAAAAGTTATTTTCAACCTTACATCTAAACAAGCTCTTAGTCAATTATCATTTCTTGTCTATAGGCATTTTCCTTTCTATTTTTCTTATTTACGGGGCTCAAATCATTTTGTAATTCATCGTTTGTCCTTTATTTCTGTATACGAAATTTGAAATATTACAAGAAGCCCTATAGTAATTCCTCAATCTGTGAAAATAGCTATTTTGAGTTAATGTTGCCAATCCATTGTGGTTGTGTTATAGTGAGGCAGTGGTAATTACTGTGTGCTCTAATGTGTGTTGTGTTATAACTCGAGTTATAACTTTTTCTTTTTTTTTTGCCCATTCGCCGAGGTCATACTTTTAGAAAGTAAAAATAAGGGTTAAAGTATACGCTTAGTTCTTTAAATTTATGTTAAATTTCATTTTATCCCCCTTAATTTTAAAGAATTCACTTTTGGTCATTTACTCTTAAAGGCCGTTAATTTTACTTAACGGAAAATAGTGACTCAAAAAATTTAAATGTTAATCATGATATTAAATATTGATAAATATAGTTAAATTTTAAAATATAAAAATGAGCATGTTAAATAATCAATATATAAGAATATTTTAACATAATTTAACTGCAGAATTGTGATTGAATTAGCATTTTAAGTTAAGAAAAAATAACACCATCAACTTTCAAAACTACAAGTGCAATTTTTCAGCTTAAGGAATCAAATTGAAATTTAATGTAAATTTGAAGGAATAAAAGTATACTTTAAGAGATATACAGATAAGAGCTCAATACAAACCACAAGTCTACAATGCGTTAAATGGTCACTTATTTTATTTATTCGTTTAAATAATCCCTCTAATTCCTATCATCATGCATCTTCTAAAAGAAATTTATCCTATATTTAATAAGAGTATTGAAAGACACTAAAAATTTATATGATGTTTGAATTTAGTGTAATTAATAGTAATAATATTATAAATCAGTTGAATTCTACGATAGATTCAATAATTTTAACTATATTTTTTGTAGATTACTTATAAATAACTTGTACTATTGGTGGTGAGAGGGAGGGCATGTTACTTTCAATCATCCACTCAAGTCAAGGAAGAGAGGTTAAGTAATTAAATCTGAA
>JANTPZ010098985.1:0-12382 GCA_025593235.1 Vachellia pachyceras
AAGTGACCCATCTTCTAACAGGCATAGCATTTGACCCTATTCAGATCAACTTTCTTTTTGCTGTCTTTAGTTCCTTTCTTCTTGAATTGCTTTCTACCCTATTTGAATATAGGGACATCCTTCCTACCTTTTCCATGAAATTTCTTGCCTTTCTTGAAATTGGGCTTGGCATTGGAAGGACCTGCATTTTCAGTGTAATAGGCATGACTAGAAGACTTATAAGCCTCCAGGCGTTCATCCTCTAGCTCAAGGTGTTTCACAACATCGTCAAAAGTGGTGATATTGTTGTTATGTGTTAAGTTTACTTTCATATGTTCCCAACTATAGGAAGTGATCTGATTACAGCATGCACCTCATGTTCATTAGTCAGTGTATGTCCAGCTTCCTGGAGCTCCCTAATCATGTTTGACTTATCTTGGAGATGCTGCTTCATGGATATATTACCTTGAAGTTTATATGCGTCAAATTTGATTTTCAGCATTCTAAGTTTAGTTGTCGAAGTTCCACCAAACTTATCTCTGAGGGCCACCCACATGGCATATGCAGTTGGATGCTTTTCATATTGGCACATTAAGTCATTCTCCATCGTGCTCAGCAGGGTGACTCTTGTAATACTGTTCTTCTTTTTCCATACCTGGTATAATTCTAGGTTTCTTCTACGATGGGCTGTATTCCCAGCTTTAGGTTCCACCAAAACGGTGGTCAGTGGCTCAAGGGTCTCTTGTTCCTCCAATATATACTGCACCTTGCGGTGCTATATATCTCAGTTGTCACCATTCAACTTGTCACCCTTAGTCAACTTAACAATTATACTTTTTGTTGCCATCTCTAAGTCTGAGGTAACAAGGTATTTTATCAACAAATGTTTTCTTATAGAGCTGAGTTTTTAAAGATTATGTAGCACAACGCAATATACAATGTCTTATACTTATATTATTCTTGACAAGAAGATAATTTCATTGCTAGACCTGTGATCAGGAAAATACGTTTGTATCTCCCATCACACAAACACTAATAACTACATCATCTCATTTCAACAATTTTATATAAGTACTTCTTAAATTGTTAACTTTCAGAAGTCTCGTTTTCTAAAAGCTCCCACTTATCAAAAGGTGTATGATAGTGACATATCATGTGAAGTAAAAAAACTATTTGATAATTATTCACATAAACTTAACATGTCACATTTCACAATACATTAAGGCTTAACAATACACCACATCATGTTCTGAACATATTAATAAAACAGAGGAGAAGCACACTAATCTAAAGTACAATACATCTTTAGCTATTTGTAATACAATAATCGACGATTTGTTTCCTCAGTCTTCTAAAGTATTGACTTTTTTAGCATAAATTTTGTTGTTCTCTTTACTACATTGATCTAAAAGGTTGCTAATGTGAACATGCATGTATCTCTAACTGTCGCTCGATACTTAATCATGACATTCACAGAGAATTCCACAGTCACATTATCGGTTATGCCATTGACATAGTTAGCAATGATGCCGTATATGATTTTTATATTTCTAGCTCTGGCCGTTCCCATTGCATCGTATTCAGCTATCGTCGCAGCCATAGCGGGGAGAAAGGTTGGTCTACCACCTCATCATAACTTTGAGGTTTTGAATTGAATGAGAATGAGGACTTGGGACCTGGGTCGGAGTAGACCTCTTGAGGCTCTTGTTGACCTCCCTTAAGGTTTTGATTAGGATCCCATTCTGAATCTTCCTCAGGGTCTTACTCAGCTTCCCCTTGAGGATTTTCCTCAGGATCTTCTTCCTCGGGATCCTCTTCTAGGCCCTCTTCAAATGATTTCTCTTCAAAATCCTCTACAAATCCTTGCTCATGACCCTTGTTAGGAACATGTTATCCATATATTCAACGTACACTGATTCGTAAGATAGTGCTTCAGTGTTATCTGAGATTTCTTGCTCCATCGATTTTCCTAAAAAAATTGGAATTATTACTTTGAAATTTTTTTAAGAAATCTTTAATTAAGCATTGATTTTCATCAAAAACAGATCATGAACTACCTCTAAAATAGGCAAATAGCATATCAAATGAAGATATTGAATTTTACGATTTTTAGGAACAGACCGTGTCTCATTTGGAGGTCCTACGCGCCTACAAGCGCTCCAAGAAGATTAATTCTTGGACAAATAGAAAATGGGACAAAACCCACTCTCAGTGGCCATACAGGCCGTATTTAACGTCATGCACCGATCCATTGGATTTCACGCGTTGCCAGGTGTCGGATGGTGTGGTCCACATGTCATACGGAGGTTCCACGTGGTTTCACGCGCCACGTGTCTTCTTCCCCCTTTTATTTTGCTATTTTATTAATATTTTTTCTATTTAACTTTTCCAGAAATTCCTTCTGGCTCAACTGGTTCAAGGTGTTGTCTCTCTCTAGTGGTAGCGGGTTCGAATCTGCCTTAGGGTGCTTAGGTTTTTTTGTATTATTATTATTATTATTTGCGTTGGACCTCTCTGGCCCAACCTTTTTTTTTTGGTTTGGGCCTCTTTGGCCCAATCCGAAACAATAAATTTTTTTTGTGTATTTTTGTTGTTGGTGGATTTGGCTGACCATGGCCCAATTTGATTTTTTCGGGTCAGGTTAACCTACCCAACCTATTCAACACGTCGACTGATCCGCCCTGTCACTATTCAACGTCTTCTCCATTAAACCGGGTCAGTTTGAACCGTTTGAACAGACGGGTCAGGTCCGACGGACCCGACTCGTTTTTCGACCTAAAAATTTTTCTAATCCTAAAAATTTGTCTTCCGAGGACCCAGTTATTGAATTTGGATTTTTTATTTCATTTTTGAACAATTTTTTTGTTTCATAGATTTAAGTTTTGCACAACCTATTACACTTTGATTATGGGTAGGTCCAGCATTTCAAAGATAGATAAACTCTAACGAACATGAAAAAACTTACAGAGAAGCATAACTACAACAATGTCTCATGCATCCATATGAAAGCTGCATTTCAGAACGAAGACTTGCAAGAATTACCCTTATGGAATTAAAGCGTACAACAGGCGAGAAGGTGTCCTCGTAATTGATACCTTCATGTTGTGTATACTCCTTCGCTACCAGACGTGCCTCTTACTTATCAATTGATCCATCCGCTTTTCATTTTATTTTAAGAACCCATTTGTTCCCAATGGCCTTCCGACCTTTTGGTAGATTAAAAAGTTTCCAAACTTGATTCTTTTTCATTGAATCAATCTCTTCTTCCATTGCTTTCTTCCAATCGTCTTTGGCAGGGCACGGCAAGGCTTCTTGTACAGAACATGGCTCATCATCTCCATCCGAAGTGACCATGAGTGCTTCCCCCTCTATTGGGAAGTGCTTCTTGGGTACATTTCCCCTGTCACTCCTTCTTATAGAGACCTCTTGTCTCTTTCGTTTCTTTTGTCTCAGCTTTTGTAAAGGCCTTTATGAGCCTTCTGCTAAAAAAACTTGCAGAGAAGCATAACTACAACAATGTCTCATTCATCCATACATATAAACATGCCACTGTTCATAAAAAAACTCAGACATGCATAACAGAAAACACCCATTGTTCGTTAAACTTGCAAAATTTCATATTTGTACAGTAAGTAATTGCCTCAGGAACTCATTTGCTCTGATACCACTGAAGGATTTGAGCGTACCTGACAAATCGAACATAAATTGTAGATACACACGCGGACGATTGATCACAAAATGGATTCAAACTTCAATACACAACAAAAGCACATTCTGGAGAGAAGAGAGAGTTTTTGGGAGAGGAAGAGAGTGCAAGTTTACCAAGAGAGTTTTTTCCGTATGGTCATGTATCTCCTCAAAACATGGGATAGTGATTATTATAATAATTCAAAACTTGCAACTGTCATTCCCTCGTTTTCTCCTAATAACTGTTCCCACTAATTATTTGATTTTGAATTTTAAAATCAATTTTGGGAAATTGCATTTTAATCCCACAAGAATCTATATTTACGCATTCGACTCAGCACATGGATTTAGGCCTAATCCATCAAGAGTGATCCATATTCCAACAATTGATGCCCGCAAATCTAGTAGAGTAGAAGAGGCATAGAAGACCACCTGATATATCTCCTATAATAAATCCATGCGCAACCATCTTTTCTCTTCAAACCCAGTAGAACTAGAAGCATCCAACCAACTAGAAGTACATTATCGAAATCCCCGTTATCCACAATCTTCCTCTTCTTCCTCCTACTTCCCCATTGTCCCCCTAAATCCCTCAAAAACCCCAATAGCTCTTCTTCACTCTGCAATCCCTCAGTCCTTCTCCTCAACTCATCAGCAAATGGATCCTTCATATTCGCCAAAGCAGAAAGATCAATCGTAACACCACCCTTATTCACAATGTCCATCTCTCTATAACACTCCTTCAATTCGGTACAACTTCGTGGGTAGCAGGTGGGACTAGCTCAAGTTGATCGAATTTAGGGTCTTCCCTAATCAATTGCTTCGAATAATCTATAATCTTGTGGTTTTCTAAATTTTCCGGCTCGTTATCAGGGACAGGTGGGAGCTTTGGAGCTGGAAGAAGACCAGCGATGTGGCGGCGGTGGCTGGTGGGGGAATCAGAAGGGGAAAGGGGTAAGCATGGTTGAGAGTAGGTCTGACGGCGTGAGCCAATGCTCTCATTGAAGAGTGAACGGTCGACATTGGGGAAAACGAGGTTGGTGGTCGAAGGGAGATCGAAGGCAGAGACTGAGCAGAAAGAGAGCACTTGAAGCTCGAACTAGGACAGAGTGGTGGTGTTTATTCGAGCAAGGGACTCCAATTTTAGGGTTGTGGCGACGGAGCTAACGATGGAGTGGTGGTGGCTACTATGGCCATTATCACCATCCAATGGTAGTGATGGACCAAGGAAAACCAGAAGAAATGACGAACTGATAGAGTCTATACACTCAAAGGACAAATTTCAGAACCAAGGAAAGCTGGGAGCAACGGCCTTCCCGAGGATTTTGACTCTGTTTCACTTGGGGATGCTCTTTTCATGTGAAAAATCATTATTTGTTCATGTACTATTACTTATAAGCATCATTTACACTCTCTCTCATTAACTATGTTTTCAAAGTATTTTGAAAAAAAAAAGAGTATTAAAAACCCCAAATGTATTATAAGTTATTGTTGGGATTATAACATATACACGCAGCAGAATAAATTTAAAATTTTTTTAATCCCTCACCTCTTTTCAAAATCCGTACATATCCACATACATCTATATGGTTCATGACTCCTCTATTTATAGAACTCATATATGGTGTATTGAATATTCAAGATTAATCTTGATTAATCTTAAATTTTAAAATTAATCAATATTAATCTTGAAATTTAAAATTGAAAATATATTCAAGATTAATCTTCATTAATCTTAAAATTCGAATTTGAATTAATCAGATTTAATTAAATCATATATATTTAATTAATCAAAACAATAATAATAGATTTAATTCATCTTTATAAATTAAATCTGAATATCAATATTAGTTATTTAATTTATCAAATAAATTAAACATTAAAACAAACATATACTAACATTAATAATATTATCTATATAATATTATTATTATTATTATTTAAATTTATATATAATTCGAACACCCTAGAATAAATGTCACATTCATTGAAGTTCGGACACATCTCATATCCAGTGAATCTAGACATTAAAACTCATGTTGAGCTGTTCTTGCGTGCGACCCTTTAAGCTCATATGAAGTTGGTAGTGGATTAAACTTAACATTTACCCACAAGTTGCAAGTGACCTCTAACAAAACATTGCAAATATCCAAATCACACGAGGATCGTTAATACGATACAACATTTCATATAATCATACCACGTCCCTTTTGTCACACGATATCTCAGTCAAGGATGATGCATAAATAATGTCATCATCCTATTTTTGGCCATTACTTTCTCGATCCCTGAGTAGTTTGATCTTAGAAATGAAAACACCTTTCATTACAGTATGACAATATATTTCTTAGACTGACTCATTGAGGGGTCCAGTAATATCTCTCTACTAACGTGAGGCATAAATTCCATCTTGATCGTTCACATTCTTCCACATGAAAGCCCCTAAGCTCGATTATAGATTTTATCATCACCTGGTTAAAGGTGACTTTTCGTTAAATCAAAACTCATTGACTCTCATATAGAAATATATGATGATCTCATAAACTGTAAATTATATTGAAAACGTAACTTTCATCACTAATCTAAACAAGTCTAAAATCGAAGAGGCGTCTATCCATCTTTAGCGTCGTTGGAATACCAACGGACGCAATGCTAATCACCTTACTCTTCATGATCTCCCTCAATAATACCAGTAATTGAATATCCTTCTTTACTAGTTCTAGCCAATCCAAAATTGATTCTAAATTTTTTATTCATAAAAATCACAATTTAAATCTCTCATTTATCTTCATTATTTCTTTGCCTCCTTTGTCAACATGATTTTAAAACCATGTTGATATGTTAGGAGGATTGAATTTAAATCTATCATTAGTACGAGCAAGTATTTAGACGCAATATTCTCTTTATTTGCCACCATCTCTAGTTATCAGTACGGAAAACTTCCACAACCAGTAAGTATTATTTAGAAGAAGAAAAAACCACTCTTGGTTGGTGTAAAATGGAAATAGGATTATTATTAATTAATTTCCTTGTAGTGGCACATCTCCAATCATCTTTTCCAAAATTGATGTAGGATGAACTCATTCACAAGCTCTTCAACTTCTTCTCTCTTCATGTTACTATCAATCTCAATATCAATTCCCCAATCTTCGCATGCATACGTACAATTTTTCTGCTGATCTGTGAAGAAAGCTAGGCCAACAGGCCATGGGAACTCCTGCACATATGTTCTCTGTCATGGTGTTCCACCCACAGTGAGTCAAGAACCCTCTCATTCCTCCAATGGAAGGATGGTTCAGAACCTTCTCTTGATCACATCAGCTAGCAATGAGGCCTCTTTCTTTAGTCTCATTCATAAACTCAAGACACAGAATCACTGAGCCACCATTCACAAGGTCATCAGGCATTATGATCCGCAAGAAGCGTTTCTTGCTGTTGGCTAAACCGTAAGCAAAGTTATACAATTGTTCGGCAGACATAACTGTAATGCTTCCAATGTTCACATAAACAACAAATTTAGGTTTTTTGGATTCTAGCCAATCGAGGCATTGAGTTTCATGTTTCCAAAGGCTGGAGTTCAAAGGTAAGAGGAGGAGGTGGTGGTTGTTGCTGCTGCTGTTGTTGTTGTTGTTGTTGTTGTTGTTGTTGTATTTGGCTTCAAAATGAAGGGAAAAGGCCTATGGTGTAAAGAGGGGAGGAGAAAATGGAGGAAAGAGCTCTCATTGCTTCACCTTCAAACTCATCAAATGTGGAAACAAATGGCTGAGGCTCTGGGAATTTTTTCCATAGTCCTAATACCAAAATTGCAGAAAGAAATCATTTGGATCTGTAGTCCTCATAAAGGTGATAGATCCTTCAGCGCCTGATATTTCTCATGCCTGGAATCCAATCTATTCTTTCTACAGGTACCCATTTGTCAGATAGCTCTCATCTACATACCAAAAGGATCAGAGATAGTAGAATATTAAGTCCCGACTAATTGGGAGATGAATTAAAGGTATTTAGTCTTGAAGTAAGTCGGTCATATCAAATTGGCTTCAACTTTTCAAAAAAAAAAAAAAAAATAGAGGGACAATCATTAATGGTATGAAATAACAAACGGGATTAAACGTATGATCTTCCACTTAATTATAGGGGAGCTTTCATACCACAAACTCGCAAGACTATTGGATGGCGGAAAACATGTATATGAAGATTGTGTACCAAAAAAATAGAGAGAAATAAAATGAACAAAAAATGAAGATTGAAGAAAGAAAAATGAAAATTGAAGATTGCAGTATTTCTATTTCATGAAGCATTAATAGCAGTAGAATAGCTTTGAGCGGTATGATTCCTCCATTGAGTAGATTTTGACAGTGGACAAAACCCAAAAATGAGTAAGCACTAGCAGGCCAAAGTATAATAATGGGGAGTCCAAGTGCTTCAGCAACATTAACAGCGAAGAACATGTAAACACAGAAACCAAGCAAATCGCCGGAGGGATAATTCCATTAGAGGCAGATTCACCATTAATGAGCCTCTCAAGAAGTTTTTGAAAGGGAAGGAGACAGTTCTTAATTGTAGAGTCAGCAAGAGAGAGCAAGTCTTTGGTGGCATTATCATTAGCAGGAGGAGGAAGACCATCTCGTATGGTTTCAAATCGAAAATCTGGGAGGCCACCATCTTCAAAGATTTCGAGACCACCTTATGATTAGAGCAAGCGTTTATGGTTGAACTTAGTGTTTACGAAGGTTATAAAGAACCCACGAAGATGAAGAAGCTTGGCTAGTTTGAGCATCGAGTTTATATGACTTTGAACTGGTGGATGTGAAATCATCGGTTTTGACTCCATGCTTGTGTGTTTGTGACAGAGAGAACCAGTATCAAGTTTTAGAGGAAATTGAGAGACACGCGCGCATGTATGTACTCCGCTGGTATGTCATTAAATTTTTAATAGGGTTAAGATAAAAAAAATATCTATCAACTTTTATCAAAATTGTGTCCTATTTACATCTAGAACGTGAAAAAATATTCCTCACTTAAAAAAAAAGTGAAAAAATATTCATAAACATTTAAAGTGTAAGTAAAATGGAATGACAGTTAAATATAACATGAAACCGGTATATATGAATAAGCAAAAATAGTGTAATCCTCTACTTAGTTTCTATTTAACGGTTTTGATATTTTTACGTCCATTTTAAATGTTCATGAACATTTTTGCACCTCCGATTAGTATATGGTGTATGTTAAATGCACTTTTGGTAAAAGTTATTGGATAATGTACATGTTTAGAAAATCTTTTCCCGAATGGTGCACATAAACCAAGACAAAAGGCATCTTGAAATCTTTAAAAAATATCTCAAAATCCGTAAATTCTTCTTTGATTCCTTAAATTCTTCTCGAAATCCGTAAATTCATTTCTCTCAACAGATTCTTAAACATACTTTTTTTGCATTTTAACCCTTTTCAGATAAATATACAATTTTACTTTAAATTTCTTATTGTATTGATACTTTTGTTCTCATATGTTATAATATATACGAGTGTTAAATAAAAATAGAATTAGAAAGTTTTTACTTTTAATGCAAAGTTAATTAAGTTTAAAATTTTTCTTAAGCTATGTATAGTATTGGAAAACGAGATAGCCCGCGGGCTAGCCCGTGTCAACCCGCGGGTTACATAAGGTCGGGCTATGCAGCCCGACCTTTAACGGGCTGCCGGGCCCAACATGGCCGGCTAGCGGGCTAGCACGTCAGCCCCCCATGCCTTTTTTATTTTTAATTTTTTACCTATATTTTATTTTTTATTAAAAATACAATGAAAGACATGCATTTAAGATGGAATAACAATATCTTAAGATGAAATTGTAGCAAAAAAATATCTTAGGATGAAATAAAGACAAAGATAATCAACAATGTCTATATTGGAAGAAATTGAGATCAAAGGATAAATTGAAAAAAATAAGAACTAAATCTATAAATCCATTTATTTAATTTAATTTTAATTTTTATTATTTTTTGTTTGGTCAAATATTTGCCTCTACCTACTAGGCTACTACCTAGGAAATTCATTACATACCTGACACCTCCAGCTGCCTCATTCACGCCTCCGGCTTAGAGGGATCATTTTGCATTTTCATCACGCCACACATCGCTGTGCTGTAGAGACGCCACTTCAATGGGGAGTACAAAGAGGTTGATAATATAATATGGAAAATTTACTGTACAGTCCCATATAAGGGATTTATTTATCAAATAGTCCCAAGTTTTAAAATATTTATCAAATGGTCCCAGAGGTGTTGTCAATACAGCGCATGGTGTTGTCAATGCAGCGCATGGTGTTGTCACGTGACAACCCTTGACAATACCATGAGCTGTATTAACAACACCTCTGTGACCATTTGATAAATATTTTAAAACTTGGGACTATTTGATAAATAAATCCCTTATGTGAGACTCAACAGTAAATTTTTCATATAATATTATAAGGCTTACATTGTGGGTTGGCAAATGACAATTAATGATGTAAACAATAGACTAACCACCCCACTTTTCTCCTTCACTCCACATCAATTCAATCAAAATGACTCATAAAAATAATTGTTTATTATGCTTTAAGTTTGAATCCCACCAAGGCTGTCGTACTCCTATCCATAGGGAATAGGGATTAGGTGAGCTCTTTTATTACCCTTCACTTCAGCAATCCAAGCACAGACGCTCTATGACTATGGCGATAGGATTAGGTGAGCCCTTCCATCCAGCCATTTTAAAACAAAAATTAAAAAAACGGGCTAACCCATCCACCTGTGGGTTCATATGGTTTGGGTCAGTGCAACTCGACATTTGACGGGCTGCCAAATGGCCAGCCCGAATCCCGTCCACCCGCAGGCTGGACCCGTTTTACAAGTACTAGCTATGTAAACAGGTTAGGAGGGAATTATAAATAATATATATGTGTGTGCGCGTGCATATATATATATATATATATATAGATTAGAAGTCGAAGCCTGATAAGTTTTAATTGGTGTATACTGCAACTTGCATTGAATGTAAAGTGCATGATCAGCATATCCTGATGACAAGGATGTGTTTGTACACGAGAGTAATGTTAATATAAGAGTAAACTAATTTTTTTTATAGAAAATTAGAAATGATAAATGAATTATTAAATTATTACATATACTCTAAGATCTTAGATACATATATGTATCATTAGGTTATTATCAGTTTATAAATAAAAAATAATAATTTTAGAAAAAAATGATTGATATATCAGTTAAATAACTTCCTTAATCTCTCCTAAAAAATGAAATGACTTTTATGTGCAATGTTTTGATTTTTTATGAGATTTTGGAATACAATTGGGGTCCACCTTTGACGGGTGATATATTTTAATGGTTAAAGTATACATTTAGTCCTTTAAATTTATATCAAGCTTCAATTTGACCTTTTAAATTTAAAAGGTACACATTTAATCCTTTTATCTTAGTTTTATTAGTTTATTTTAACGAAAAAGGTTGACTCATTAAATTTAAACATTGATTGTGCAATGAAATAATGATAAAATATACTTAAATTTTAATTATTTAATATACTCATTTTAATATTTTAAAATTTAATCACTTTTTTAATTATTTAACAGTAATCACCATTTAAAAATACTAAATCAACATTTTCCATTAAATGAAACTAACGGTGTTAAGTCAAAAGGATTAAAAATGCATTTTTTAAACTTAAGGGACTAAATTGAAACTTAATTAATGTAAATTTTAAAAAATAAATACATATTTTAATTAGGTTTTCCCTACCTAATTATAATATAAATTAATTAGAATTTGATTATTGTGACCAACCAACGGCGGTTGAGTCCGGTGAAAGGGGATAATTCCTCACAATGTGGTGAACCATGGTTCAAGTTCTTGCTGGGAGAGGTGGCCCTTTTAGTATCCGACTGTAATTTGAGCATGATTACCTCTAATATGACAATAATTGTGTTTTAGAAAAGATAAAAATAATATGAATTTAATTAAAATTTAAATACTAATGAGGTTGAGTCCGGCAGAAAGAATTGATTCTTCACAGTTCATGAAACATGGGGAAACAATGTCCGAATCCTCACTTAGCAAGGAGTTTTTCCTAACATCTAGAATATGGCTGGACAAGTTTTCTAAAATATGGGAGATTTCAATTAATTCATAGTCATTTTCGACACTATACAGGTTATTATTCACCTCAACCATTAAGTTTTCTAGTTATTTCTCCCCTTTTTTCCCTTATGTGGTGCATTTGTAATTGGTTCTAGATCCACTACTAGGAAAATCAGATTTAGCGACGGAATTAGCGACGGAAAAAACAGATTTAGCGACGGAAAGGCAGATTTAGCGACGGAAAATGTCCGTCGCTAATAAGAGGGTCGCTAAATTTAGCGACGAAAATAGCGACGGACAATTTAGCGACGGAATTAGCGACGGAAAAGTATTCCATCGCTAAATCCATCGCTAATTAGTGAGGGAATTAACGACGAAAGTTTTCCCTCTCTAATTAGCGACGGAAATTTTCCCTCTCTAAATCCGTCGCTAAATTTGACAATTCCATCGTTAAATAGGTTATATTCTGTCGCTAAATTTGACAATTTCATCGTTAAATGAGTTATATTCCGTCATTAAATTGAACAATTTCCTCGCTAATTAGAATATTATGCTTTCCTTTTCAATTTTTCCATCGCTAATTATAATATT
>JANTPZ010098987.1:0-13448 GCA_025593235.1 Vachellia pachyceras
GAGACAACCTTCAAGGAAAGGAAACGGTCCACGATGTTTATAGTGAGATGAAGAGTTTCAGGCATGAGTTCAAATTTACGATGTACTTCTATCAACCAGTCCGCAAGAATTGCTCTCATCTTAGCATTCACATCAGGTTGTGATCCCATGTAATCGTACACACGGCTATCACTCTGAAATTCACAAAAAGTCATCAAATTGTTAATTGAATCAAAAAGAGATAAACAGAGTCAGGAGTTGTCATCAAATGGTATTACCTCTGCAAATTTGTAGTACTTGTAGAGTTCGTCAAGGTACTCTACAGCCGCCAATTCATTGTGAACATCAGCTGCATCAATGTCTACCACGTGATCCTTTGGCTTGTAAGTACGTCCACAAGCAGCCTGAGATTATTCATCAATCACTTAAATTTATCACATCACACTTAAGTTATCTGAAACAGAGAAGCTTTGCATGAGGAAGAAGAAGAAAGAAAATGGTTACCTTGCTTCGAGCAGAGAGGATTGTACTGAGGGTCTTCACATTCTTCTTATTTGATTGTTGTTTTGAGTTTATTACCTTAGCAGGTTCTTTCATCTTCTTCTCCACCTTTACTTCATCCCTATCTTCATCAGAACTAATTATAATAACTTCAGGTCCTTCTGGCTGAGCAATCTTTCCTGCTGCTAATGCTTTCGTTGTTGCAAAGCTTGGTTTCTGGAATATGATACGCAAATGAAAAAAAGTTCAGTTCTTTCCCAAGTTATTAATTATTTATGCAGAATAAAAAGTAGATCTCACCTTGTTCTTCTCTGCTTCGTGCCTGTAAGACAAAAATAGAACAGTTAAAATATTAATAACTAATTAAAAAAATGAGTTTGCAAAGAGCAGCAATAAGAAAACGACAATACAAAACCTTGTGATGCGCTTAGAAGCATCCACAAGATTCCCAATATCCTGGAGAACACGTCGATTCCGTCCTTCTCCTGCTACATTCTTCGGCTTATTTTCACCTGCAACCAAATTTTCTTTTTCAGAATGATTTCATTTCTGGTCTAATTTTCAGAAAGATATATAGAACACACGAAAAGATGCACTAGAAATTTTAACAAGACACGTCGAGATCTATATGCTTTCAAATGAAAGCCTAAGAAAGTGATGAATAACAAAGTCTGAGAACAGATTGCAAGAAATATCAAAGAAAAGATATCGCATACCCTTTTGCATTTCAAGCGGCAAACAAGCTTCGGTAGCCATGTCTGGCTCTTGCTCTTGAAGGTTACTACCAAAAACGCCTCCAATAGTGGAAAACAACGACGAGAGGAACACCTGGAGACGACTGTTACGAGTCTCTCCTCCGTCGGAGTCCGTGTTGGTCGCCACCGCGTCGGTCAATGCCCAGCCACCACAACTCTTTCCTCTTCCTTCCTTTCTCTCCGATGATCCTTTTACTTCTATCGGTAATAAATTCTGAGTATTTTCTTCTTTGCACTGTTTGAAAACGAAAATTTGGGATTTTGGGTTAGAAGAATTCTTATATACTGAAAGGGCGTCACTCGGTAGAAGGGGCGCCAGCTCCAACGGTCAATTCCTCATGCATAAGTGCCGTTGGATGACTGATGTATCTAACGGCTACAAACCTTTTCCTGATTCCCTCTTCCTCACCACCTTTAATTAGCCGTTTTTATTCGAGTCAAAAAAATTTACTAGCCGTTGAATATTGTTTTTATTTTGCCATGAAAAAAATTCCCTCTTCCTCATTATTTCTGTTTTTCATTTGGGGAAAAATATTGCTTTTTCTTTGAATACATTTCAGTTTTATTCAAAAATAATTTATTTTTACCAGCCGTTTGGGATGTTATTTCACTTAATTAGTTAATTAATTTCAATACATGGAATTTGTACCACTGATTAGGTAATTCACTTACGTGGGCAAAAAAAAGTTAATTATAAATTAACTCGCTTTGTTAGTTCACTAAAATTATTTGGGGAAAACTTTATTAGAAGTATCTACACTTTCCTTACATAATTTGGTACGTGTTTTCCTCTTAATTAGATTTCTAATTTTACTTTATTAATACGGTTAACTCTTATGCAAAGGCCAAAGGTGCTAGCATATTAAAATTATTGGGGCTAATTGTGTTAAGAAAGTAAAATTAAGAGATTTAATTAAGAGAAATATATATGTATCAAATTAAAAATTGAGAAAAGGTATATGTATCTCTAATATGGTTTTCCCAAATTATTTCCCAAATTGTTTTCTGTATTTTATTTCTATATATTTTTTTTATTTCTGTATTTCTGTATTTAATTATGCAGAATTCTTCTTCCTTCACTGCTATTATTATTGTGATTTCACATAAAATAGTTTTATTGCAAATAAAAAATAAGAAAACAATTTTCGTGTGAATATAAAAAATACATTTGTTAGAACTGTTCTAATTAAACATAGGAATGCGTAAATATCATCTATTAAGTGTGTGCTTTGGAACATAACAAGTAGATTTAACGTGTAGACATATGATTCTTCACCCTCTGAATATGAATTAATATTGGATATTAAAATAAGATAGTTATATTAAAGTAAAAGGAAGAAAATTTTTGAGTTGGAAAAAATGAAGAAAAAAATTTATTTTCAATGTTTGTGTATGTTGCAAATCAATTGTATAAGACAATATATATTTTATTGCATTTGTTTCTTGATTTACTTTTAAAACAAATATAAGACATCAAACTAGAAATCATGGGAAATTGAACAAAGTTTTTCTATAATAAAACATGACATTTTATCTTTAATTTGGTTTCATTTGAATTTTTCCTCAACTTCAGGAAATTATATACAGACTTATTTTGCTAAATTTAAATAAAACAAATGCATTTTTAAAAATAATTTGTGACTTTTTATTAATTATATTTACATCTACTCTTATTTATTAGGTATATTAGTATAATATAACATCTAATCCTTAATATAAGATACATTTGTTTAACTTAAAGAGCTTAGGAAGCTAAATAAATCACATAATTACATAATTATAGTATATATTAAATATCATTTTTAAAATATTTATATGTATGAATACAAAATATATAGTTTATAAATCAAATAAATTAATTTTAAAAAATGTTAAATATGAATATTTTAAATTAATTTATTTAACTTTAATAACATCGTAAAGAAATTATTTATATTGTGATCTATCATGATTTTATTGATTAAATGAAAATTTCATCAATAATATTTTTTGGGTTTACACACAAGTATTCTTTTAAGGGAAGAAATTCAAAGTTTAGACCATCATCTTAACGTAAAAATATAATGAATTATCTGAACTTTTAAATTTTATTAACATTATATGATTTTTTAAGAATTCACGTAAATTACTTCTAAAATAAAAATAAATTATACAAAATTTTTAATTTTTAATATTATTTTATCTCTGTTTTCTTGATATATTGAAACATTCTTTAACAACAGTCTTATCTCATTAAATGGAATCGGTTACATTATCACATCATGAATCTTTCTTCAACATATATAGTAAATTACATAGAATCTCAAATTTTATTGAAATTATATGATTTTATTTTAAATTACTATATATGTGTGCAAGTTTAAAAATTGAGGACAATTTTGGTTGTTTAAAAAAATTCATATTTGTTTTGAAAATAGAATATGGAGAGAAAGTAGGAGGAGGGGTGGAAGTTTTGGGAGGAGTAATTTAGTATTTTAAATTTATATTTTAGAGTGTAGACTTTTTAAATAAATACAATTTTTATATTCTTTTCTACTAAATATTATTTTCTCTTGATCCTTTGGCCTAATTTTCCTTTAAAAATAAGCACAAGTTTCATATTTAAAATTAAATTAAAACAACCAAAATTTACAACTTCCACTTCAATTATTTAACATTCATGCTTTAAGAATCTACCATTTGTATCATTTAACGCATGAATATATTTTTGGTTTTGACACAAAAAAATTTTTATACTTATTATTTAACTTTTCAACGTTTATCATTTACTGAATAAAAAAATGTATATCATATATCTTTTCTTTGGTATATGATATTTTTGTCATTACAAGGTTTTTCATATCTGTATTTGGCATGCTTTTTTCCTGTATTGCTAATTACTTATGCGCATTTATTTCACTAAATAAATAAAATGGTAAATTTACATAATTAAATTTATCTGTTTTTGTTTACCTGAGTGTTAGGACATGAATTAAACAACCGAATTAAACAATGTGTCCGTTTGGGAAAGCGGTGGAGAAGTACTTATGAGCTTATTCACATATACCGAGGCAAATATGTGGAGGAGATTGTCTCGTTTAGCGAAAAAACACTGTTGAACGTGCTTATGGCTACAAGCTAAGAGTTGCCAAACAAGCCCAATGAAAAACATAAACAGTAGCTTTAAAAGTAGTCGAGTTACCAATACGAAGGTTAAGACCTGTCTAACGAAACTTTGATGATCAATCGTCGACCACATTTGCTTGCATGGGAGTTCAAACATGAGGAGTTTGTTTGTGTCAGCGTATACAGATCCTAAACGCACGTTCAATAGTGTTTTCCCGTAAAATAAGATAATTTCATCTACATATTTACCTCAACTTGCGTAAAAATACTTTTCTACCGTGTTTCCAAATGGATCCAAGAATGGTTTAATCCAGGTTTTAAAACATTGGTTTGGTTGGAATAAAAACAAACCAATTAATTAGTCTATCATGCATGTGTTACATTATTAATCACGACAAAATCCTACGAATTCGTCATATAATCTGCCATCGTATATAAAGAGATAGTATTATATATTTTATGTAACATTATAATAAAACAAATTGGTGTCATTATATTTAGATTAGAACATGCACACGTAGCAGGACAGATGAATTTCGAAAATTTTTTAATCCCTCATTTGGATCTGTCAAATGCGTTAGACAGAATAGTCAGGATAATACTTTTTGTAGTTCACAATATGCACGACTCTTCTCAGTTCTTGGAATTCGGCCTCTGGAAGTCGACCTTCTTTGATCACCTCCCTCTATTGATATCCACGCGAATAGATCCTAACAATGGCTATGTGCTAGCGCATTGTCGTTTTTCTCTTTCTAGGGTTTCATATGGCCCATTTTTCAAAATCAGTACACTCCTACACCAAATGATTCATTACTCCTTTATTTATAAAATTAGTGTATTGAATATTGAAGATTAATCTTGAAATTCGAATTTGAAAAAGATATTCAAGATTAATCGTCATGCAGTCACACCAAACATAATTTTGCATCCAATAACGGTGACATGTGGCTTTTCACTGGACTTGTTTGGAACGACGTTTCCAAAATACAAACACATGTTCAGCAGTGTTTTTCTGTAAGACGAAATAATCACCCCACATATTTACCTCGGTTTGCGTAAAAGTACTTCTCTGCCGCATTCCCAAACCGGTATACTATAATCATCAATCTTTTTCTTGTTCCATACATTTATTGGTTTGGTTGGAATAAAAACAAATCAATGTATCATGCATGTGTTATGAATCACGACAAACTCCTATGTTTACATTCATTATATGTTTTTAGGTTACATTTTAATAAAACAAATTGGTGTCATTGTACGCCTGGCGGTGGCGCCTTCTCAAGTCCCAATCGCAATGTGGTCACAGTCACACCAAACATAATTTTGCATCCAACAATAATGCCATGTGGCTTTTTACTATTCATAATAATAACCATCAACAATAATTTTTACGACCATAATCAATATCTTTTCTTGTTCCATACATGTATTGTAAAAAAAAATTGTTTTGCTTTCAATAATTTTATAGATTTTATATTCCATATTTATTTAATTTAATTATTTTTTTAAAGGCTCGTTTGGAAGTCCTTTTGATAATAGCTTTTACGGATTCTGTAGTAAAATTTAGGTTTTGGATAATAGCTTTCACGGATTCCAATACAAAACTTAGGTTTTGAAAAGGTTATTGCGTTTGGGAAGTTTTGGATTTTACGAAATTCGAAGCAAAAAGTAAGTAGGAAAGAGGAAAGAGAAAATTTATAAAAAGAGAGTGTATGATTTAACATAAAAATAGCTTTTCAAAACCTAAGTTTCAAACCGAGATTTTGTATCTAAAATAGCTTTTTTGAAAAATGTGAGTACTTAGACAAAGCCATGGTTTTGGGGTAAAATTTAGATTTTGAAACCAAACCTAGATTTTGAGAAGTGAAATCAAACAAACTCTAAGATGAATTGGAATGATGGTAGGCAATAAAGTCTTATGAAATTCCAAAAAAAAAAAATCCCACCTTAAAGGATTGAATGTTCTTATATTTCTCACATAATAATAATGAAAATGAAAAGATGAGATGAGATAGAAAAGAGATAGCGTTGATTGTGAGAGAATCTAGGACCGGGGATAAAGGGATTTGGGTTGATCTTTTGATTGTTGGTTGTGAAGGGATTGAGGTTATTGGCAAGCTTTTTCTTTTCTGTCATTTTATATCTACACTGATTTTTTTAAATAATTAATCATTTAAATAAGTTTCATTTTGTCAAACTGACTTTTTTTTTAAAAAAATGTTATACAAACAAAAATCACATTACACACACCTGACTTTCACTCTAATTTACATTTACAAAAATTATTTGAATTAAAACTACTTTTACCACAATTATTTCAAATAGGCCCCTGATTGAGTTTGCCTTGGCCTAGAAATTTCACTACCAGTGAAAGGGAAGTTTGAGTGCATGTTTGAAAAAACTTTTTTTCCCAACGATGCATATAAATTAAGACAAAAAAATCTCAAAATTCGTAAAAACATTTCAAAATCCGTAAAAAGAATTTTAAAATGCGTAAAATCGTTTCAAAATTCGTAAAATCATATCGAAATCTGTAAACTCCTTTCTCCCAACCGATTTTCAGATACATTGAGGCTCTTGGAAGCTTTTGTAGTGAATCTTGTTATTATTCATAATTGGGGGGGGGTGATGAATTGCTTGGTGATTGATTTTTTTTATACAAACGAAGAGCACAAAGGCTCAAGAGGAAAACAAAATTACAACAAGTGGGAAGAAAATCCTAAGCGATCGTTCGCACACAATTCCTTGAGATGGTGCGGGCATGAGTAGTAAACTCTTGTGGAGGAGATAGCCTCCTTCGCCAGAGCATCCGTCAAATGATTTTGATCCCTCGGTATGTACTGGATAACATTCCAATTCCTAGCCATAAGTGGTCCCTCGGGAAGAGTTTTTTTAAAAAAAAAAATTCCCCATATGACCTAGTTATGGTGGCTAAAAGGAAATATGGTGATATGGGCCTTTTTGAGGTTGATGAATAATAATGGGAGATTGAGATTTAAATCCCAAAAGATCGATCTAAAGATAATTAGGTCCTTAAACAAAATTTTATGAAAACTAAGTTCTAAATATATCTATTCAAACATTTACAAATGGAAATTTCAGTTGCAAAGTGAGAGTTAAGTTTAAAATACCTTTTTTGTAATTGAGACTTTTTGGATGTGCAATTACATAAATAGACATGCACAATTTATTTTTAGAAAATTTTGTTAAAGACCTCAATCAATGTTTTGAATCTAACTTTTTTTTATAATGACAAGTAGGTAATTTTATTTATAATACTATGGAGTCCTAAATACTAGCGGTGGCTTTGTATGTGTGTATTAAATGTGTGAGAAGCAAACAACACTTCAATGATCACTTTATTAGTTGTAGCCGACAGATGCAAACAGCATACCTATTAAAGCAAGTTGGAAAGTTTTTTCCTTTAGACGTTAATTAGACCCGTCTGAAAATACGGTATAAAAGTACTTTTATTAAAGTTGAGATAAATACGTAAAGGAAATTATCTCATTTTACAAAAAAATATTGTTAAACGTGAGTTTAGACCCTGCAAATGTTAAGCCAAACAGACACTGTGAATAGGTAAAGATGTTGCATCTAGGAAACTAAATAAAAAAATCTGCCATACTGCTGTTAAATAATTCATAGGGGTACGCATTATTATATAAAAAGTTAATATAATATTTAATATCTCAATTTCATCCTAATTTTGATTTTGGTTCATCAAATTGCCCAGTTAAGTTTCATTTTATTTTAAACACTGCCCCTTGTATTATATTACAAATCTGGATTATTCTTTAAGGGACCAAAACCACTATTTTTAAATTTAAAATACCAAAATTAAGATTGTATCAACCCGTGTATAGAATACTAACATTTGAAAAATATGTTGATACATAGTGGGTCCATTTGGCAACGCTTAACTTATACACAAAAGCACGTTCAACAGTGTTTTTTCGTAAAATAAGATAATCCCATTCACATGTTTGCCTCGACTTGCATAAAAGTACTTCTCTACTGCGTTGTCAAACCGACACAGTACCTGGTTTCAAATATGATTGCCATGGATAAGGAAATACCCGTGTCATGTTTAGTGAAAAACAAGTATTTCATGCAACTTCCATAAGTGTAATCAATCTTTTCTAGTCAATTCTTCTTGCAAATTGACTTCCTACTTCATTCTCGGCATTCCATAGTTTCCAATCCTACGGCCAATTAGAATAAATTTAAAAAGCGTTTTCACGCACATACTTACTTTGTATTGTATAAAATCATTTAAAAAAAAGCAGTCCAATACTTGAGTTCAAGTCGGGTGGATCCCTTGCGAGAGGCAAAACTCTCCCACCGAATATTTTAATCGTAACTACATTTCCATCACTTGGGTTCGAACCCTGGATACATGATTAAACTAATCCAATACCCTTACCATTTGGACTATACGTTGAATGGTAAAGGCTGAGATTTTGAATTGCAGGTTTGTTGCACTTGTATTTGTCGCCAATCATTTTTAACCCAAAGGTAGTTAGGTTTGGCGATCAAGTCCCAACGAAACTTCCTGATTAAAAGTCAATGTTCTAACTTTTGATCTTCTACAAGCCCACACCCCCACGCACACGTACAATAGACATGCTCATAGAAATTAAAGTTGCAGGTGGAGAGTACTCTTATTTATATTCAGTTATCCCAATGATGCAGTTCATGTCTTCGGACACTGTTTTCCGAACACTATACTTAAATCGACATAAAATCATCTTAAAATCTGTAAAAACTATCTTAAAATCTATAAAAATTATATTGAAATCTGTATAACTATTTTAAAATTTGTAAAATACCTTAAAATCTGTAAATTCATTTCTCCTAACGGAGTTTTCAAACACACTCAACTACCCCGGAGCAACAGCAACAACCAACGAAACCTTCTTTTATGGTACTTCATTTTTTTTTTCAACCTTTTCACCGATGAACTCAATGGTCTTATATGAATATGTTCGAAGTACTTTATATAATTTTTAACTATTTTCTTTTCAATTAAAGCCATTCCAACTCATCCGCATATTAATCATTTATGAATATTATACTTTTTCTGGAGAAAATAATTTTCAACCATTTTCTTTTATATGAAAACACATCTACTTTGACATTCTCATTTCGACTACTTCCACTTCACCCAGAGTAGGAATTCAACGAAATTTACCAATGAATGTGACTATAGGGATTTGGTAATTTTTATTATTACATTTTATTTTATGTATAAAACCTAATTACCTATTATTTATGGATATTAAGAAAGTTAAATTGTTTGTTTGTGGTAGTTGGATGCAATATATGTATCAATTTTTTTAAAATAACCTTAAGGGAGAACGTTAAATTTGCAAAACACACCACAAAATTAATGGAAGTAGTTTGAAAAAAAAATTATATAAGGGAGAAAAAACTGAGACACGTTTAAAATGGTAGAAGTCGTTCCAGCTTAATCAAAAGCGCAATCTTTTTGAAGTGCACCAATGTATGTGATAAAATCATCGTCCAAACGGGTCTTATTTGAACGGTTGATTGATCATAATACAATAAAGTGTGCTTACATTAAAAAAATAAATATTTCAATTAAGTGATATTTAGAACCTAAATGTCATTAAATAAAATTACATTTGAAAATTTGCTTTTATTTGAATTAAATAATAAATACAAGTTTTGAATTGTAAGGTTGGGGGTAAATCAGAAATATGGAAGTAGAACCAGAAAATCCTAGGGTTCTGAAACGAAACCGGTGGCGTGCTCATAATATCCATGCACTTGAATGCAGCGTATCATATCCCACTCACTCAAAAGCCGTTTTAGGTGTTCCAATCTGCATCTCAGCGTATCATATCCCACTCGACGCTGGTCTCACTCTCAGGCACTTACCATCTTCCTCGCCATCTGTAACTTCCCTCTCCCTCATGAGTTCAGAGAGAGATCGCTGCAACTCACGCCATTTCACATGGATAATGAAAACATGTTTCCCTAATCCTCACCAAACCACCACCATTTCTCCTCAGCCCCACCACCATTCTGCCGCAACGACTCTTCCCTGTACCACCATATCCTCTCTTCCGGACGATATCGTTTTCGAATGCCTCTCCAGGGTCCCACCCTCTTCCCTCCCTTCTCTGTCCCTCGTCTGCCGCAGCTGGGCCCGCCTTCTTCACTCCCCCCATTTCTCCGATCTCCGCCGTCGCCGCTCCCTACTTCACCACTCGGTATTTGCCGTTGCTGCCACTGATTCCGGCTTCTGCGCTGCCACTCTCACCGATGGTGCCTGGAAGATCGCTCTTTTCCACCCGTTTTACGACGCCGTTGCGCTTGATGATTTCCACTGCTTGTTGGCTCATGCGCGATTGGCTTCCATTGGCCCCAGAATATTCGTCGTCGGAAGGAATGCGATGGTCAGGTATGATACTTGGACCGGCACTTTAAGTCCTAGATCGGCGATGATTTTCCCTCGGAAGAAATTCGCCTCTGCCGTTGTATCTGGGAAAATCTACGTCGCCGGTGGCGGTTCAAGGTCCACGGCAGTGGAGGAATACGATCCAGATTTGGATACCTGGAGCGTGGTGTCCCACGCGCAGAGGAGAAGATATGGTTGCATTGGGGCTTCCGTGGACGGAGTATTCTTCATTATTGGTGGACTCAGAATAGGCGCTGTGGGGGAGGGGAACGAATTCTCACGCGCCACCGGTGGGGCCGAGGCCCATGCTGCTTATGCAAGCTCCATGGATTTGTTCGATGCGGAGGCCCAAGTCTGGCTTAGGAGCCGGACGGTACCCGGGGGAGGATGTGTGGTGGCGGCTTGCGCCGCCGCCGGTTACGTATACGTTCTAACCAGCCACGCGGTGGAGCTGTCGTTCTGGAAATTCGACGCGCGTAGAAAAGGCTCCAACCACGGCGGCGGAGGGACATTCGGAGAATGGTGTAGAATCAAGAGTCCGCCGTTTCCGGCGCAGGTGAGGATGGACACGAGGATGAGATTTAGCTGTGTAGGAATGGGAGACAGAGTGATGCTGATCCAAGTGAATGGGCGGTGCGTGGATGAGATGATGAGAAGTGGACGGAGCGTGAGGGAAGGGAGGGTTCTTGTTTATTATTGCGACACGGAAGAGTGGAGGAGAGCGGCCGACTTGCCGGAGGTGATCCGCCGCGCCGCCTACGTGGGTGTGGAATGCTGAGGAGGAACTGGCCAGAGCCTTCATAGGCCGAATCTGTAGGTAGTGACCAAGTCCAAGTGGGTGCGAAATCCGATATAGGCATCCTATCAATTTCATTAGAACAAAAAACTTAAAAAGAAAAATCTTTTCTCAAAGATTATTATTTTCCGATCGATCTATATTTTTAAAAAAATAAAATAGATATATTTATTTTTTTAAATGAATCGATATCATGTCACGCTTACTATCTCATTGCATTCTAAAATTCTTTTGAAATCTTTCTGATGTATTGTTTTTGCATATTAACATTTTGAATAAAATAGAGAAAGTTTTCATACTTTTTCTGTTGTTTGCCTGAAAGGGTCGTGTGTTTTTTTAGGTAGAAACATGTGGTTATATATACATCTATATTTATTTATGTATATATGTTTGTACTGGGATTACTGAAATGATAAAAAGACGGGACATAAAGGGTTTGTTTGGAACGTTTCTAAAAGATAAATACACGTTTAACAGTGTTTTTCTGTAAAATAAGGTAATTTCCTTCATATATTTACTCCAATTTACGTAAAAGTACTTCTTTACCGCGTTTTCAAATAGTAACAGAATCTAGTAAACATCATCTAAATCTAATTTTATGGTGATTCATGAATTATTTGTGTTCAATCAATTAGCAATGGAAGCTAATCTTACAGAATTATAAATACGTAAGAATTTATTTTGATTTACGTAAATTTATTTTAAGATTGGTGTTGAATAATAGGGAAATAGTTGCATCTAAGAAAGAAGGAAGTGGCTTTATTTATAAATTCAAGACACTATGATTGATATTGACTAAAGTTATAAAAATAATTGAAGATGAAGTGAACTATAAGACATTGAATTTGACTTTTGGCATTTACTAGCTTTGCTATTTGTAAATTGCAATGGAGAAAGATTTGGATCTCTCAATGTTTACTCAATTTTATTTCTTTATTCAAAGTCTCGATTTAATTGTATAGCAATATATTTATTATCATTACTCTTTTTTAGGAGTAACTAACGGGTTATTCATATTAATTAGCGCCATGCTATAGACTTGTTGGTTCTATCAATTTTAGAGATATTTTGCTTGCTTAAAATTAATCAAATAAAAACCATATGATTGATTTGAATATAATGAATGTGATACTTTACATGAGTCAGAGGTTGGCCAATCAATAAAAATATTTGGGGAAATTGTTGTTACCTGCACTTTAATTATATATAAAAATCTCAATAATAAAATGAAAAAGTATAAATTCGTTTTCATTTTTATCTCGAAACTTGCCATTATATATTCATTAATCATTATTCCTTTGGTGTTTGCCAAAAAAAAAAATATTACTCCTTTGATCCTATTTAAATGGTAGAGATGTGTTTTATTTGATCATATTTATAAATTACGTTATTAATTTTTATGTTAATGTACAATTTTACCTATCATTTATCATATGTTGATTATACTTTACGTGTTATAATGGATGTTCAATAAGGATAAAATTAAAAATTTATTGAATTTTAAAAGCATAATTAATGAAATTTAATATTTTATTTAATTTATGTAAAATATATTGAAAGTGATTTATACATAATTCATAAAAGCCATCTCGAAATCCATAAAATACCTCGAAATCTGTAAACTCATTTCTCCCAACGGAATTCCTAAAGACAATATTTGTGTGCCATCACTTTAATTTATTTATAATGGGATATGATAAGTTGAACTTGTTGCTTCTTAGATTTTAGAATTTTTATCTCTTATTGATTTAATTTGCTATTTTAGTTGACGAAAAGTAAACAACACAAGGTTTCTGGTATGATGAGGAAGAGTTGGAAAAGGCCTAAAAGGCTGCGAGGGTCTCGTGATCAAGGAAGGATTTTGGTAAATTACCAAAAAAAAAAA
>JANTPZ010098988.1:0-16422 GCA_025593235.1 Vachellia pachyceras
CGTATTCCTCGCTCCGGATTAGTCGGTTGCCCCGGGTTACCTGGTCCAGTATGGAAGAAGGCCAGGGACTCAGGAAAAGGCGCCGGATACCGGGGGGTTCCGGGTGGGGCCAAAAATTGGTACCCTTGCCTGTTGTTCACCAAAAAAAAAAAAAGTAACCGTGGTCACAGTAAGAACCAACAATAGTGAAACAGCTGTAAACTACCAAATAGTAAACGGGCAGTAACTAAACATCAAGAACCAACAAACTAGAAGCAACAAGCCGCCAAAAACAAACCCAAAAAACACTGAACAAAAGAAACGCAAAAAGCGGACGAATAGCAACGAATACGTATGGATGGGATGAACAATGTATTGTACGAACAATAAATAGTGAGTTGTACAAACTATGAATAGTGACATGCCACGAACCAGAGAACACAAACGACGGGGCAGAATGTACAGTGACGCGTACAGACAACGGTGAATAGTGCTCCGTACGGACAGTTAACTGTTATGGCGAGAGAAAAATAGCTGAACCTAGGTTAGGCTCTAATACCATGTAAGATGATACATGTAAAATTCACATCTATTGAATTAACCGAGAGGGTTATAATACATCATGGAGGAGCCTTCTTATTAATGGCTTATTATTATAATTAAATATATACAATAATAATTCTAATTCCTGATTGTAAAGGATATCTTTCCTAATATATATCTCAACAGCTACCACCATGCATAAATAAGAATTTCATGTTGTAGGGCTGCAACCTACATAATTCATGGTCAAACAACATGCATAACAATCATGAACAATGTAAATGTAAAAGTTAGAACATTTGCTACCTTGAAGCTTTAACTTTCCAATAGCACTTGAAGTGGCTTCCACTTGAACTTGGCCTTCCTCATGGAAATTTAACGCTCCTATACATGTCATAGCATACTTGGCATCAATGATAAGCTATCATCAATGCATTATGATCCTTAATAATTCACAAAACTCTCTCTTAATAACTTAATCTCTAACTTGACCAATTGTGATTCTAATGCTTCCAAAATTGTGCTTGAGCTTCTACCCTACACAATTTTATATTTTAAACTCAATGTAAGCATCAAAACATTCAAAATCATACTCTTTCTCCTCATAATCCCGGATAAACAAAATTTGCCCAAAATGGGAGGAAATGGAATTTTGCAAGATATCTTTGCATACACATGCATAATCTCATTCCTATATCAATTTCCAACCAACATATAACATCAAAACATTCATTATAATATATCATCAAATTTGTGCAGTAGCCATGGGAAGGGTTTAATGCCATCTTTTCAATACAACCTCAATTCAACCAAACTATGCATCAACATGCAACAAATCATTCATAGAGTTTATTCATGGCACTTATTGTTAAAGATTCTTGCTTTCTCTCACTAGGTCAATTCAAGACTTCACTTGAAACTTAGCATCCTACCACTTATAGAGAAAACTATATCGGTGGAAAGGGAAAGTAAGACTCCTAAACTAGTTTTCATGGAAGAAATCAAGCTAAACCACCACTTACCTTTGATTTTCAGATTGATTTTCCCTCCCTCTTGCTTGTTCTCTTCACTTCATCTTCTCACTCTATCTTTTCTAGAGATGCAGCACGAAAATGGGCAGAAGAAATGGTTTGAAAAGCTTTAATATGTGTCCAAAATTTTCTTTTCCAAAATACCCTTATTTTGATGATTTTCGGCTACCGAAAATGCTTTTCAGGAATTTTCTGATTATTAAGATCATTTCAATCCTTCAAAAATTCCCATAACTCATAAGATCATTAGGCTATTTTTCTTTTCTCAAAACACATTCTGGAAATGCCCTTAATAAATTTTCTTCTGAAAATACAAATTTTGGCGATTTTCGGACTTTAGTACCACCGTTCTGGCAAACCGTTTCTAACTTTCTTCTGGAAACAATTTTATAAATTAGGGTACTCCAAAAACTATTTTTAGCAACTTTTAAATTACATTTATGAGGTCTTTGGACAATTTAAATAATAATATTTGACTAAAAACTCATTAAATAGCCAAAATATTAAACTGTAAAAATGTCCCGCGAAGGGCATTTTTATCCATTTAACCTTATTTAGCCTTAACTGAGCTTCAATTGATTATTAGCGACTTTTTCTCTACCTCTTGGTGCCTGCGGTCATTTTTCGGTATTTTGCTCAAAATTACCAAAATGCCCTTGACTTTTACCAAAATGACCATTTTGCCCTTTGATTGAGCTTTATTTGTATTATTTTTCTGCTTGAAATTCCAGAGTCTTAGAGTCAATTTTAGCCCATACATGGTCCTTTTTGTGCTTAAGTTGAGATTAGGAGTTGTTGATTTAGATTAGTGTGATTTTGGGTACATATGCCATGAATAATGATTTTATTGTGCTTAAATTCCATTATGAGCAAATGATATTGCCAATATTTGCTATTTCATTTCAGGAACTCTGTACAAAGACAAGAAAAGCAGCTCTGGAGTATTTAGCCGTGGCGCAATCTAAAGTTCGTCGTGGCCAAAGTTCAATTAGCAGGCAAGAACTCTCGGGAGAGGTTCACACAGCGAATATCGTACAGTACCAGATTTTTACCCCAGGTGGAAAATAACCCGACCCAACTTTAGAGATCCGACCCAGAACGGTTTATTCATTCCATTTAGGTCATTTTCGTGGAAGAGAGGAAAAGAGGCTGCAGAGAGAAGAGAAAGAGAGGCAGACACACACATTCCTCCATCTTTCACACAAGCACAAACCCTACTCCATCTTCACCACCATCTATCCATCTATCATGCCTCAATCATCCAAACGTAGCCCGATTCCATGATCCATGAGGAGTTGAGCATCACTATCCTCTTGAAGATGAAGTGAGCCGGAGTTCGAAGTGCCGAAAGGGGAGTATTTGCATTCAATCTGTATTTACATTATAGATTACTTGGATTCCAAGTTGGACTTTGTAATTTGTGTGTAAATGCTTGGTCTCAGTTGAGCCAAACTTGGATTAATGTGTATTTAGTTGTTTTGTGATCGACAAAGTAGAATGGAGTTCATTTTGCTTATTCAATGAAATCTTGTCGTTCTCTTCTATCATCCTACTTGTGCTTGGTTTTAGAGTCAACAATGTATGGAGTTGATTTTGTCACTTTACAATTTCCGTACACACACTAAGTGTTCTTAAAGGATTTCATGAAATGGAGTTCATTTCATGAGATTTCTGACCTGACAAGTTGTTGGGGTTTTTAATTACGAAACTTAGTGCAAAAGTCGATGCTTTTCCCTAATCCTTTACGAACTATGATGGCACAATTCATTTTCAAGAGGAATCCATATCATATACACTTTTTATACTCAAATCTGTTTCAATCTCTCTTTCATCCAGAAAATGCCAAAAACAAGTTTTCTTTTGCAATTAGTTTAGGTGCATAGCATAAAAGATTTGGACACCGATTGCATTTTCATTACAAGCATAATCACAAGCTAAAGATTATTGGTACGTAATAGTAGCTTCTGGAGAGAACGACCCTGGGGTTGTCGCTGTACAGTCCTTGGAAATGACAATTAATATTCTTGATCCATTTTCAAGGCTAACCAATGACCTAAGTTTACAATTTGTGGCTTAGTCAGACCAAGAATTTGGCGCCGTTGCCGGGGAAGCTAAGTGCCAATAGTTGTTGGATTGTGTTTTTGTTTGTTAGTTTTGCATCTTTGTTCATAGTATATGATTAGCTTGTTTATATCTTAGCATTGCATATAGAATACACTAGTTTCTAATACATTGTCCATAGTATTCATAATTTCACCGCGACCAATTTCGTTTTTCGCCGTGACGCACATGAACTTTAACAAAGAAATTCTTCTCAGGTGTTGTGCGCCGCGACCAAAATTCATTTTCACCGCAGCCAACAAGTTGAACTTTCACTTGTCTACCCTCTCGGGTACTGTTCGCCGGGGCCAAATTTTAATTTTCACACTTCATTCATTTCAATTTCCAACACATACCTACATTACAATCATACATCCCTTTCATACATACTTGTTCACTCGCACACATACCTTTTTCATTCATTTTTGAGTTGTTTGCTTTGAGTTGTTTCGATTTTACTCTTACCTTGAACTTTTTTTTCTTGTATGCCCAAAAAGAATCAACTTGAACCTTACGATCTCGAAATTGAGAGAACATTGAGGGAGAGACGTAAGGCCAACAAAAGAAAAGAGAAAAGCAAGGTAATTAGGGAATTATGCATAGAAGTAGGAGAATCTAGCCTAGGAAAAGTAGATAGTTTAGGAGAGTCTTTAGAAAACATCATGGCTGAAAATATACCAAACCCAGAAAACAGAAATATAAATGAAAATCAACAGGGGAATGGTAATAGAAGGAATAGCGAAGAAGAAAGAATAGGGGATAATAATGGAAATAATAGGAGAAGAACTATAAGAGAAGCCATGATCTCTGATGTTAATTATGATCCATTTACTGCTGCTTGCCCAAATTATGATGTGAATTTTGAGATTAAGGGTTTATTAATTAATTCTCTTCCTAAATTTCATGGCTGCCAGGAGAGGATCCATACATCCATTTGCAGTCATTGTCGATGGTTTGCCTGAGCATGAAACCTGTTGGAGCCTCGTTTGACCAAGTACTGTTGAAGGTTTTCCACCTATCGCTGGAAGGGAAGGCAAGAGAATGGTTCATGAGTCTTCCGAGGCATATGGCAAATGCCTATCAAAGTTAGGTTAATTTAAGGAAAGCATTTTTGGAAAAGTACTTCCCATCATCAAGAACTTCATCAATGAGGAAGGAAATCTACTCCGCACACCAAGAGTATGATGAATCGTTGTACGATTATTGGAATAGATTTCAAGACCTTCTTTCAAGCTGCCCTCTCCATAAAATACTGGATGAGCAGTTTGTTCAATATTTTTATGATGGGTTGAAGAGCCAAGAGAAAGGAATGTTAGATGCGGCTGCTGGAGGTTCATTAATTGATTTAACCGCCGAAGAAGCTTGGGAGCTTATCAAGAAGATGGCTTTGGACCATCAACAGTATAATGTAAGAGACATTAGGGCTGCCCATGAAATTGGAAATGCAAGTGCTTATAACAAAAGAATGGACACCTTAGAATCAAAGGTAGATTCTTTGGAAAGTAAAGTCACATCCCAATTGTCTCTTATCACTACTGAGTTGAAGAACTTAAATGCTAATAAATCACCGCCATCCATGGATTTAGTTGCTCCAAGTTGTGAAACTTGTGGGTCAATTATGCATATTTCAAGTGTGTGCCCAAGCCGATTCGAAGAAGTTTCTGCAATGTACCAAGGGAGACCAAACTAGAAATCGGATCTCTATTCAAAAACATACAATGAGGGTTGGAAATCCAATCCAAAGTTCAGTTAGAGGGGTGAAGAAACCAATGCCCAGAGATTTCAAAGAAGTGTAGGAGCTGGACCTTCTAACTCCAACATTCAAAATACACAACAAGCCTTGAGTGCACCACCAAAGGAGGATACTAATCAACTACTTCAAAACATGTTGGTGCTACTCAAGGAAGAGAAGGCTTCCACCGCCAACCAATTCAAGTCGCTTGCTTTACTTATTTAGAAGGACTCTTTGAAGAATGATGCGAGACACGCTTCTTTGGAGAAGAGAATGGAGCAATGGGAAACCAAAGCCGAAAACTTAAACTCCTTCATCACTCAACTTTCCAACAATTTGTGTGAACAACAAGCAAGGAGTGGTGGCTCCATATCCTCTAATACCGTCATTAACCCTAAGGGATTAAATGCAATTAATTTAAGAAGTGGAAAGTAAGTGAGGTTTGATGATGATGAAGAATATGAGAAAAGAGAAGAAGCCAGTGAATTTAAAGAGGCTCCACAAGCCGTTGAAAAAGAAAAGAAGAGGAGTGAGAGCACAAAAGAAGAGTTGTTGCTGAAAAGAGAGTGCCTCACCTCAACAAAAAGAAGAAGAAAGAAGAGTCTTGGAAGAAGGGGCAACAATCAAGAACAAAGAAAGAAACAAGTATGGCTCTCCCTCGTCGAAAGGTAAAGAGGTAAACATTCACAAACTCCCTTTTTCGAATTCATACTTGATGAATAAAAAGCTTGCTGAAAAGAATAGTGAAAAGGAAGTTTATGATTTGTTTAGCAAAGTAGAGATGAACATACCATTGCTTGACTTAGTTAAAAAGATCCCTAAGTATGCTAAATACCTCAAGGACTTGTGCACAAATAAAAGGAAATTTAAACCTAATGAAAGAGTCCAAGTAAGCTTTAATGTTTCAGCCTTATTTAAACCACAACTTCCTGTGAAATGTCAAGACCCAGGATCATTTACCATCCCTTGCACTATAGGAAAGATTACCATAGGGGGAGCGTTATTAGATCTAAGGTCTGCGATTAATGTGATGCCAAAGTCGGTTTATCAAGCTCTAGGGGTCAAGAACTTGAAGCCTACATCCGTAGTACTCCAACTCGTGGATAGATCGATTAGGTATCTAGATGGGATAGTTGAGGATATTCTTGTGAAGGTGAAAGACTTGGTTTTCCCTGCTGACTTTTATGTGCTAGACATATCTAGAGAATCCGTTAGCGAGTCCACCTTGATTCTTAGTAGACCCTTCTTGAGGATTGCTAATACTATTATTAGCATGAAATGAGGAAGCATATCGATAGAAGTAGGGGAAAGTAAGATCAACTTTAATATATATGAGGCTATGAAACATCCATATGAGGACTACTCTTTGTTGAGTGTTAATTCTCTTGATGCTGTGATTGATGATGCATGCACTGAATTTGAAATAGAAAATGAACTACCATGTTCACATCTTTATTCATGTGTATCATTTGATGAAAAAGATTTGAAAATTCCTCTCAAACCCCCTGATCCTCAATTTTGCTCTTGTGAAACTATTGAAAAATGCACTCATGTTGCATCGGTTGATAGCACACTTTCATTGCCATACACACAATTTGTGAGACCAACCGATGAGTGCATAAATACCTTTCCCTATATAAATAGTGATGACACCTCCAGGAGAGGTATTTCAATTGATTTTGCAGATCCATCAAGAAGAGTGTCAACTGAACCGGCTGTACCAATGCATGTGCTGCATGGAAAATCAAAAGAAGAGCATGGGAAAGCCGATGAAACCCATAAGCCACCATGATTCTTAGGTTGTTCCTTTCCTTCCCTTAGTCATTTGCTTTGAGCTTTCAATTATTATGTAGTGGATATGAATGATTCAAGTGTGGGGGAGGAACATTACCAGTAGTGGTAGCTTAGTTTTTTTTATATAGTGTAGGAATGTTTTGAATTCAATAAACTCCCTTGAATTTGTGATTGGCTTGTTTTCAAGAGGTTTGTTGTTGAAAAGAGTTTTGCTTGCAGAGTTAGAATGTGCATATTGATTTGTTGAAGTTTTAGGCTTGAATGATGGCTTTTGTCTTGTGTTTTGTGTTTCCATCTCTGTGTTTGTGATTCTCTGTGATATTTTGCCACGACTAAATCCATTTTTGCAGCGGCCAATTCTGTTGAGTGTCTTGTGTATCCTCTCAGGAAGTGTTAGCCGTGACGAAATTTGTTATTCGCCGCAGCCAACATCGAGACCTTTCGTATTTTTGCCGTGACCAAACCTTAGTTCGCCGTGGTGAAAATCGTGTCTTTTCATCTCCTGCCAGTTTTCTTTTAAGTTCGTTTTTCTTTCCATTTTCATCCTTCACTTTCATTTTCGCCGTCTCTGTCGTGCTTTCTCTACCATTGCCGTTCCTCCGCCATTGCCACCGCGACTCTCACGTTTCTCCGTACCATTTCAGTCCTTTCTATTTTTCTTTTCTTTAACATCATTTTTCATTCATCGCATGTCGCTGCAATTGCCTGTTCTGCGATTTTTGCCGCGAAGAAAAAGATGATTTACCGTGACTAAATTACATTTTCACCGCGACAAAACATACTTTTCATCATGGCCAACAATAGCTGCAGTTGTTTTTTACTGTGTTAACTCTGTGTTTTGTTGTTTTTCCTTTTTAATTTGATGAATCTAGCTAGTAGCCATACCTAGGACTAAACTCCCGAATGTAGTAGACCCCCTAGCCCTGATCCTGAGCCATCCCAAACCTTTAAGGAAGTTTTAGCGCTCATTGTAAAGCGTCCTTTGGTAAAGGAATGCTATTTTCCTTCTACTCCTGCCGACCACCCGTTTGTCCACAGGTTGACTGAGTTTGGCCTAATTAGCCTTATCCGTGAGCGTACCAAGGGGAACCTCACGTTTGTTCACCACTTGTACGCAAAATGCTGTTATGAAACCGCTATTTTCATTAATTACCATGGGAAGACCCCTCTGCATGTGATAAATAGCCATACCATAGGAATTCACTTCAGTTTACCCACTCCTGAGCGTGATCACTACATTCAGTTTATGAGCGATTTCCCTAAGGATGTGATTGCTGAGACTCTATATCTACCTGAGAAAGGTTGGCATACTCCTCATAGGTCTGAGTGTATATTCATCGATCTGAGTGTCACCCTGAAATGAAACCTTTCATCCACCTTGTTTGTAGCAACATCTTACCTACCAGCCACTTGGCAAACCTCATGAAGAATCAGGCTCTCTGCATTTATATGTTGATGCAAGGAATCCATTTCAACGTGTGCACCCTTATTTACTCTAGCCTTTGTGAGGCTGTCCTCACTTCCAAAACCCCGAAGGCCATCATTTTCACTCATCTCATTTCTGACATGTTCACTGAGGTAGAGATCCCAAAGTACCCTGAGGATCATCCGTTTGCCCCTGTTCCTGTTTTCATTTATGAGAGGATCCATCGAGTTCCAGCACCCCAGCCTGAGCCTTACATCGATATAGATGATCTACTAGCTGAGGAGCAGGAGGCTCCAGTACCGCAGGAATAAGCCATTTATCCAGCGTCATCAGCCCCCGTCACACTTAAGAGCATGGCTGCTAATTTCCAGCAGTTCAGAGTCTCGGTGCTTCAGCAGTTTGAGAGGGAGCGAAGGTATCGCAGGAGGATGGATGCATTGATTGTGCAGAGCTTGCATTTTGAGCTGCCTCCAGAAGAGGATGACATTAGCGGTGCAATATCTTCAGGAGTCGGACCATCTGGAGAGGGCAGAGCAGCGGAGGGGACTGAGGAGGAGGAGGAGGTTGCTGCCGAGATAGATTCGGAGGGAGACTCGGCGATGCAGGGGGATGATTAGCTGATTTGCATGTTTTTACTCTTTGTTTGAACTTTGATAGAGTTGTGGTTTGAAACTGGATTTTGTTGTGAACCTTGTTGCTTCAGCTGTATATGTACATATGAATGATTTTCCTATGCTGTTTTTCGAATTCCATTGTATGAGTGCATGAATGTTCGATATTGCTTGCGAATACCACGCGTCTTGATTGTTAAATCTTTCCTTCCAATCATTGAGGATAATGTTTGATTTAAGTATGGGGGAGATTTAGGATTTAGAGTGTTTTCAAGCAGCATCTTGATTTTTAACATGCAACTGAAATTTTTGAAGGATAATGTTGGGCTATTTTTGTCTTAAAACTTGTGAAATTTTCAAGTTTCTTTTAAATTTTTCAAAAAATATTGAATTTCTAGAGGAATTGAACTGCAATTTTGCTCTCTGACCTTTTTCGCCACGACCAAATGTGTTGTTCGTCGTGGCAAAAGTCTTTAAATAAAGCAGTTCAGCCTCTCGGGTGAGTTTTGCCACGGCGAAATATCACTTGCACAGAGAACCACCTCTCGGGTGTGGTTCACCGTGACCAACTTCGTGATTAGCCGCGGCGAAACCTCAGTGTATATATATAAAAAAATATTTTATTAATTAGGATTTGGATTTTTTTTAAAATAAAAAGTTCTTCTCACCTTTAATGCTTTTAACATTCCTGAGCAATGCTTATGAAACTATGATTTTCATAGCCAATGCATTTGGAGGTTGATGTATGAGTCTAAGGATCAAAATTTTGGTTAATTGACTCTTTGTGTTTTTGGTTCTTGAGACTGTTTAATGGAGACACTAGCCTTGTCGTGAGGATAATTGGGCCTAATTTCATTTTATTGGAATGTGTCTGTCTTGATTCGTGATCTCTCTAGAACTTGTCTTGATTCTTAATCAAAGCTTTATGATCCAATATTTTGTTAAAAGGATAAAGGCCTTCATTTCAAAACCTTTCGTTTAGCCTAAACACAAACCCTTCATGATTTCATCCTTTGCTACCATTTTGAGCCTTTCACTCTTAAAAACCAGCATTTGGAAAACTATCCTTATATATGCAAGCATATGTTGAAGAAATTGTAGATTTGTGCTGCTTAAAAAAATGAAAAAAAATAAAAAAACAAAAAAAAATGAAAGAGAAAAAAAGAAGAGAATATATATATATTATAATAAAATAAAGATAATTACAACAGTTGAAAAATAATTTTTTTAAAGTCTTGCAAAAGCGATTATACTCTTTCAGTGCTGTGTATTCAAGAATTTCATTTCATTTCATTATCTTTAAACCCCATCATCCACCTTAAACCTTAAAGCCCTCTTGATTCACATTGTATTGATCTTGTGGTAGAGAGGTAGAATAATTACAAGCCTATGGTAGATATTTGAATAAGTAGACCATGAGCAAAAATTGTCCTCGCATAGTGAGCTGAGAGAGAAACACTTCTACCTTTTGAGAGGAGGTTTCTTTTATTCGGTCTCTTGAATTGAATTCCCTTAGAGTTTGATTTACAATTGTCTCTGCCATTATCATTGCTAATTTCTTGATGAATGTTTTTACCAAGTTCTGTAGTCATGGACCCATAAGTATATTTCCTAAGTGTATTGATTGTTTTTTAAGTTTTTGAAGAAGCTTTGTCCAGGAGTACAAATGTTTAAGTGTGGGGGAATTTGATTGAGCTTTATTTGTATTAGTTTTCTACTTGAAATTCCAGAGTCTTAGAGTTAATTTTAGCCCATACATGACCCTTTTGTGCTTAAGTTGAGATTAGGAGTTGTTGATTTGGATTAGTGTGATTTTGGGTACATATGCCATCAATAATGATTTATTGTGCTTAAATTCATTTATGAGCAAATGATACTGCCAATATTTGCTATTCCATTTCAGGAATTCTGTACAAAAGGGCAAGAGAAGCAGCAAAGGAGTATTTAGCCGCGGCGCAATCTAAAGTTCACCGTGGCCAAAGTTCAATTAGCAGGCAAGAACTCTCGGGAGAGGTTCGTCGCGGCGAATATCGCGCAGTACCAAATTTTTACCCTAGATGGAAAATAACCTGACCCAACTTTAGAGATCTGACCCAGAACGGTTTATTCATTCCATTTAGGGCATTTTCGTGGAAGGGAGGAAAAGAGGCTGCAGAGAGAAGAGAAAGAGAGGCAGACACACACATTCCTCCATCTTTCACACTCGCACAAACCCTACTCCATCTTCACCACCATCTATCCATCTATCATGCCTCAGTCAACCAAACGTAGCCCGATTCCACGATCCATGAGGAGTTGAGCATCACCATCCTCTTGAAGATGAAGTGAGCCGGAGTTCGAAGTGCCGAAAGGGGAGTATTTGCATTCAATTTGTATTTACATTATAGATTACTTGGATTCAGAGTTGGACTTTGTGATATGTGTGTAAATGCTTGGTCTCGGTTGAGCCAAACTTGGATTAATGTGTATTGAGTTGTTTTGTGATTGACAAAGTAGAATGGAGTTCATTTTGCTTATTCAATGAAATCTTGTTATTCTCTTCTATCATCATAGTTGTGCTTGGTTTTAGAGTCAACAATGTATGGAGTTGCTTTTGTCACTTTGCGATTTCCGTACACACACTAAGTGTTCTTAAAGGATTTCATGAAATGGAGTTCATTTCATGAGATTTCTGACCTGGCGAGTTGTTGGGGTTTTTAATTACGAAACTTAGTGTGAAAGTTGATGCTTTTCCCTAATCCTTTGCGAACTATGATGGCACAATTCGTTTTCAAGAGGAATCAATATCACATACACTTTTTATACTCAAGTCTGTTTCAATCTCTCTTTCATCCATAAATACCAAAAACAAGTTTTCTTTTGCAATTAGTTTAGGTGCATAGCATAAAAGATTTGGAAACCATTGCATTTTCATTATAAGCATAATTACAATCTAAGGATTATTGGTACACAATAATAGCTTCCGGAGAGAACAACCCTGGGGTTGTCGCTGTACAGTCCTTGGAAATCACAATTAATATTCTTGATCCATTTTCAAGGCTAACCAACGACCTAAGTTTACAATTTGTGGCTTAGTCGGACCACCCTTACATTTTATTTGCTTGCAAAATAGCACTTTGGCATCTCTTATACTTCTATTCACTCTCCGGACCTTTAAACACTTTGTAGCCCTTCATTTAGCCCTTATCCTCAGTTACTAGAAAATGATGATATTACATTTCTCTCCCTTGAAATAAATTACGTCCTTGAAATTTGCATATTTTAGTCAAATAATTCTAAACACTTAACTTTTATCTCTTCTTCTGTTTCCCTCTTAAATTCTTAAGCATTTTCCCTTGATAGACCACTTTTAAAGGTCAAATTCTGCTATATGAACTAGGTCTAGATTATACTTTTTGGGCTGGGAAACAGGAAATGCGTTATATATTTAACTCAGATCCGGCGGTAAAGCTAAACGGTAAGCTATCGGTCTGTCTCTAGAGATAATTTAAAATGGCTCTCTAACTGAGCTTCTTTAATTTCATAAATTGACAATTTTTTGTCGTTTAGGATATTTTTAGAAATACATTATTCCCAACTTCAAGCTCTGATGGTCATCTTTTCTCATAGGCATAGCATATTTGCTAGCTCTGAGCTACTTATAACACTTTTATCAGCTCTATTATGTCTCTTAGCCATTTGGTTACTATCGCGTGACCATATTAGCTTTTTCTTTAGCTAACTTCTTGACTGACCATTACTTATCAATTGTAAAACTATGAGGTAACTTTACTTTTTTACCACGAATTCTTAATGGTCGTACCATCTTCTCAGCTTACTCATTGTTGACTTTATGCTACCTCCAGCATTTCTTTACTCTTTCATTTAACTCATCCTTTGATCTTTTCTTTTGATACTTAGTGAGTTCATGCAATACCTAGGGCTTTTCTCTTTCTCTTTCTTTCTTAACTAATATTATAGCCTCATAGTAGACTTTGGAAGGATATAATATCCTTTTTCTAAATTTTAGCACTCCAGTAGGGAACTTCTAAGATCACTCAATTCCCTTGGTTCTTCTGTGCTTTCATAGTTCATAGCAACTTTACTTTCTAGATCCCTCGTTATTTGACTAGCTTTATGACTATCTACTCGCGTTTATACCTAAGGCCTTAAGCTTAGATCTTTGAAGCTCTCTGACAACTCTTTACTTCCTAAGCTTATCTTGCAATTTAGTTAGCCTGATTAGAAATCATTTAGGACTTATAGCTCTACACTCTACTTATCTTCTCTTAACGAAATAAGCTTATTCTAATGGATAGCTGAGCTATCTAAAGAAATAGTCCAGGGTACTCTCTCTATACTAGCATTCATCGTGAGGACATCTCCTTATCTTAAGTCCATTCCTAGTAATCTCATTCTCGTATTTCTAAAAGCAACATAATGTTTATAACTCTGAGCCTCTTCATTGGCTTTTTTACTGAGGTCTTCTACGACCTTATGTTTGTCAATGCCATTCTGTACCAAAAATTATTGAGGGAGCCATTCTTGCTCTTCAGAAATCTTTAGACCATGGAACATGAGTTAAGAATAAGTTATCTATCCTCAGTGATAGCTAGACTGATAATTTCCTAAGATCAATCATAGAAACCAGTATTGTCTTCTTACGTCTTGCTCATTCCTTCTCATTTCCCTAGTCTCATTCTTTACATCTTTTACTTCTTAACTTTTCTGCTTTTCTCATTTCTTGCATGGCTAACATGTTCAATGCCATACTCTTGACTTTACATTAGGGCCTATAATCTCACCCCTCTTAAGCTCATCATAATATTAATATTATGTGCAAATATATCTCACATATGCGTTCTTTACCCTTTTCTTTACTACTTTTACAAGCTAGGTAGTGCCAAACCCTTCTACCCTTATCTGAAGTTGATTCATCTAACTTTAACTCTATTATTCTCCATTAGCCTTATCGCATCCCCCTTTACTTTTATTATTGCCATCTGCGGGATCATTTTAGCCTATGGCATCAACCATACCTCTTATTGTTCCTGGATAGTATTTAATCTGTTGGTCATAGTTTTAAGCAACTCTAATCATTTGTGCTATCTTAAGTTTAATTCTTTTTCATCTTTCATGAACTTAAGACTCTTGTGATTATCACATAACTCTATTATTGCTTCATACTAATAGTGTCTCTATATTCATAGAGTATAAACTGTAGCTGACAGCTCTAATTCATGTGTAGGGTAATTTTACTTAGGCAGCTTCAACCGCCTTGAGGCATATGCTACCACTATCGTTCCACATCACATCCTAATCCGTGCTTACTAACATTAGTTTAAACTATATAAGTCTGCATCGGATAAGGGATTATTAGCACTGGCATCGTGGTTAGCCTTTGTTTTAACTCTTGGAAACCTGCCTGACATTTTTCATCCCACATGAATATTTAACTCTTTCTTATGAGCTTCGTCAGTGATAAGACAATTTGAGAAACGTTCCATATAACGTTTACAACAATCTACTAAACTCATAAAACTGTGAACTTCTGTGACTGTCTTAGGTCTCTCTCACTTTAGCACGACTTCAACCATACTCGCATGGCTTCTACCATGCCTTTACTTTACTTTACTTGGGTTTATTTCAACCCCATTTAGAGAGGATAACTGCTCTAGGAATTCTCACTTCAGTTAACTAGAAGTCACCTTTACCTGTTTAGCGTATCAATATTTTGCTAAAACATTTAGAACTATTCTCAATTGTCTATCATGCTCATCATAAACATGGAGTACACTATTATATCATTTGTGAAAACTACGATAACCAATCCAGGTACTGCCAAAAGATGCAATTCATATGTTTCATAAAAACTGCAGGGTACTTGCCAAGCAAAATGGCATTATCAGAACTTATACTGCCTATTTTTTATTATAAAAGCCATCTTCATTACTCTTCAGCTTTAATTCTAAGCTGATAATAACTTGACCTCAATCACTCTTAGAGAACATGCCCGCTCCATATCACTATTAGGTAGATCATTGATTCGGGTTAGTAGGAATTTACTCTCCATTATCACTCTATTCAACTCTCCGACTATCAATGCATAATTTCACCACTATCTTTCCTTTATAGTTATTCTATAAGGAGTTTTGGAAATTGGACTTGCTTCCGGCATCACTCTGATTGCCTATTTACTTCTTTTATATAAATAGTCTACTACTCTTCTGAAGGAAATGCTTTCAAATACTCGTTTACTATCAAATTTTTCAAAAGACTCCTTAAAATCAATTTAGGTAGAAAATCATACTCTTAAACTTGGGCACTTTTCACATACCTTTATTTACCTCAAACTCAGTAGTGAAACTCGACTTTACCTCAGTATAAGGGACCATTTGTTTAGGAGGTAAAACTAAGGTTAAGTTAAGGAGTGTCACATTCTACCTCCTGCACCTGCGGCTAGAGCCACTCCTCCACCTACGTATCGACCCGTGCTACATCTGCGCCTCGATCTTAACGTGCAGCGACTCTTTGTCCATATCAGAATCGATGTGCCTTCAAAATCAAGATGTGGTCACCTGGGACATAGCAGTAGAGGACAAAGTCCAAGCCTTATTTCCTTACCCCCGTAGATAACGATCCGAGTTGCCCTAAACCCAAACCTGGGAGTCACTCGAGGTGCCTATCACGCTCCTCGATGGCCACCCTCAGTGAGGCAGTAGAGGTCTACTGCTGACCCCTGGGACTCCCTAAGTTCATCGCCAATACGCTGAATACGCCAGTGTATTAAAAAATAATTAAGAATTATTAAAATTAAAAATTACTAAATTAAAAATTAGGTTAAAAATTAAATAACTTACAATAATCTCCCTGATCTCGTGCATCAAAGGAGACGCATCATTATATCTGCGGGTGACCATAAACATCTCACCGTAAGTGTTAGGATGGCTGCACCCAAGAGGGGGTGAATTGGGTGTTTACAAAATTTTCGTTCAAAACTTAACTAATCAAATATCCAAATCATAAGTTAATCAAAATGTTGGATGTTGAAAACTGATTGCATGCTTGGAAAACAATATAGGTTAATGAAGATGAAAGAGCAGAAAGCACACAACGATTTATCCTGGTTCGGCCCTCTCTGACCTACATCCAGTCCCTAGAGCACCTCTGAGATTTTCAATCCACTATATCATCCAAGTTTAACTAGGTACTTAGAAAACCATTACA
>JANTPZ010098989.1:0-12692 GCA_025593235.1 Vachellia pachyceras
TAGAGCGTCTGACTTGATCTGTGTCATCAAATTGCTCATTAAAGTTCTATTCACTATCTCTTCTTGATGTTTCACTCTATTTAAGTTCATACTAACTGGATATACTGGCTTTCTAGAACAAGTTTTTAGTTAGAAAGCTGGGTAGGGCCTCATTTTCAATGCGTTTATTATTACTACTACTTTCATCAAGTATATGACCTGCTCTCTGCTGTTTCTGTAGGAATATCCCTAAAGAATTCTTCTGTCTGTCTGGCCATCTGTAGATTTTTAGGTAATCTTCTTTTGCTGTAAGTTGATGGTTTAGGTCTTTACGACAAGCACTTTATGATTCAGAGGACCAGAGGATACTGCTAATTGTGACTTATGTTCCCTTGCTACGTTGGTTATTCAAGATCCACTTCTAGATCATGTCCTTTTTCATGCCAAAGAGTGTCCTAGAGATAGCTGTACGTAGTGTACTAGTGGAAACTGAGGTGAGAACAATGGAAATGGGATGCATCAATGCATGAACTGAATGCATTATAATTTTACTTCCTTGACTTCTCTATCCCATTTCACACTCACCTGGCGGATCAGGTTTTTAGGGTTCATGGTAGACCCAGTTTGTGGGATATAAACAATTTGTAACTGCGATTTGTTCAGTAACCATCTTTGGTCAAATTTAACTTGATACATATGGTCATAGGCTATCAGACGCCCTCTACTCTCTTCTTTGATTGGGGTTGTACTTGGAGGCCAATCCTCTCATTGCTTTTTTTTTTTTTGGTAACAAGTAGCCATACGTATTTGTTTGCTAAGAGAATCTGACAAGTAGCTATACTAGTGGGGTTGAGTCTAGTGGAAAGAGTTAATCTTTTACAGTGTAGCGAACCGAAGTTCGAATCCCTATTGGGAGAGAGTACTCACTTGTAGTACTTGACAATATCTTGAATATGATTTATCTTTAGTATGAATATTTCTGTGCCTATTAAAAAAAGAATCCTATGTACTCATGGTCAATTATCATGCTCATCTAAGTTGTCTTTGGGGCGATTATGTTTTAGTGAAGGAAGCATTAAAAAAAAAAAAGAAATTATGATATCCTCGGACCATGATAGAGGTGATGGATATTTCCATGCACTAGTACGCAGGGAAACATCCAGCTGTTGTTTCTGTCCTAAATACTAATATGATGAGCAAGAGTTGTTTATAAGCAGATAGTGATGACAGTATTATCACTATAACCTCCTCCTCTTTTACTTGGATGCCAGTGGGAAGCTTCCCTCTCCCTCTGTCTCCAAACGCTTTTCCCCTGCTGTTGGATAAATAGTAGCATTTTGCTTCTGTTTTTGAGTAGCAGATGTGGATCATCTTGTATTATTCTAATTTTATTGGATGTCCCTAGGAGACGATATGTACTGTCTTGATTTTGACTTGGATGGTTCATGTCTCTCGCTCACTCTCTCTCTCTCTATATGTGTGTGTGTGTGTGTGTTAAATAGTTAATCGATCAACAATTGGTTTTACCATGTATTTGTATATATTCTAAAACTAACAGGAAAAAAAATATTATATAGTATATCCAAACTGCCTATAATAAATTTGGACAGTTGATATATATTGCTGAAACAGCAGCCGTAGTAGGAGATCTTATTCTTATCCCCACCCTACCTCCTCACAGAAGCTGGACTGAATCAGACTTATGGCTTTACATAGATTTAATATATATTTTTTCTGTTTATGGTGTTTTTGTCCATCTAATATGACTTCACAAAATTTCATGGTTTGATAACCTGCACAATTGCGCATGAATACAATCAAACAAAATACCAATATAAAATAGAAAAATAAATTTTTAACAAATTATATTAGGGACCATGATTTTAATCTGCATGTCCTTATAGTTCCAACCAATTTTTAATTAGATCACTATATTTTTTTGAAAAATTTACCATTAGATCCCAATTAATCCAATTAATGAATAAAAGGTCCTAAAATTGGTAAAATTACCATAAGATTTCAGCAGTAACTACTCCAATTGTTATTGGGTTTGTTTGGGAAGACCGTTAGGAGAATGATCACAGATTCCGAGGTAAATAAGTGAGGAATTTTTCTTGGTAAACGCAGGAATGGATTTCGGGGAGGCCGTTCCATTAACGCCCGGTGATGTTGTTAATGACAACTGGACCAGTTACTACTAAGATATGATAATAATTTTGCTAATCTTTATTTATTAATTCCTCTATTTGGGACATGATGATAAATTTCCCAATTTTCCCAATTTAATGCTATTTGTTAGGCTTGAACTGATTTAGTTTGAAGCATTTTTGAAAGCCAAGTTAAATAAATGCGCACATAGTAAGAAATTGTTATTTAGATAATATAAATTTATGTTATTTAACATCTAGAATAAAAAGCCAAAGATGCTATTTAGATGAGGTCCTTCTAAGATGAGATTACTCCCCCAAGTCCACTTCTAGTCTCAACTTGCGAAAAAAAATACAAAAGCCAAAAGGGCAGCCATTGAGTTGTGCCAATAAAGAAAAATATAAGTGACAAATAGGATTGGTTCAAGTGGTAAGCAGTTTGATTCAGTTTAAGTGAAGTTTTGAGTTCAAACCCCAAAGTATACAAAAATCCCCAGTTGGAAGACTCACTCACCAAAGTCAGGTGCAGGATGAGGGTCCAATCCAAATGTAGTTAGAGAAAGCTTCAATGAACCAAGTGGACAACAAAAAAAAAGAAAAAAAAATATAAGTGTGCATATAAATATGCTTTTAAATTTTATAAAAGAAAATAGACAATGCCAAGCCCCAATAGGATCGTAGGCTACTTGATAGGAGGTTAGCCGGTTCCAACTCGCACTTGTATATTATCAAGGAAAATTTAGTGGGAGGTCCCAAATAAAGAACTTATTTAATGAATGGTCCCAATTTTAAAAATATTTATTAAAAGGTCACATTGACAACATGAGGTATTGTCAATACAGCGCATGATGTTGTCAATGTATAGGACTCCATGTTATCAATGGGACCTTTTGATAAATATTTTTAAAATTGGGACCATTCATTAAATAAGTTTCTTATTTGGAACCTCCCAATAAATTTCCCTATTATCAACTTATCAAGAATAATCATCAATACATCAATAAATGGTGAATCAATATTTGAATTTTTAATAGAAGAACTATATACATTTAATATTCGATATTATTTTAAATATAATGACTTTAAGCATACACATGATTAGAAAAAAAAATCAACAAAAAGTAAAATAAAAGGTGCTTTCCTTTTCTATTATTACGCAACAACAAACACGCCTAGTATGTGTTTTTTTTATTGGGGAAAAAGGTGTCTGGCTTAGATGTATTAATGAAATCAAAATATCTCAAAAATATCAAACATAGCCCAAAAAAACAAAGATTTCATCATTGCTTCAATTTAACCAAACTACAAATGTAAATCAAATAAACTGCCTCCATAATCAAACTAGTTAACTTGATTCCAACCTAAGAGAAACTGCTTGGGACTTCCATTTTTTGGGTTTTTGATTGATTTTGGTCAGGTAGAATTAGTTTAATTCAGTGCACTTGGATTTGTTCACCTTTAAAAAGCAATCTAGTTTTGAAATTGAGATATGGTATTTAATGAAAAAATCTAAAAATAAAAAATAAACAGGAAACTTTGACTCAATTAAAATCTTGGGAGAGCTGCCTTCAATTGGGTTTAACAATACTCTAATCTGATTTAATTATATAGCTATGTTAAAAAACTGAAATATTCTAAAAATAATAGGAAGTAAATTGCTCTAAGAAAATTTAAAGGATGGTCACGAACCATTTAAAATTTCTTTAGGAGACTTCTATTCATTAAAATCAGGCCAAGTAGAGGAGATTCATCAATAGATTTTATGAAACAGGAAAAAGTACATGCACAAGCTTTTTTTTTTTTTTTGAAACGTTGAAGATAAGAACTCAAATCTTTTGAAACAAATAAGGAAAAAACATTGAGAATTAATTTTTTATGTGATTATTGTTATTTAACGTAAACATCATCATGATCAAATAGGCAATGCTCAGCAGCATCCTGCAGAAGAAGCTTCCTGCAGAATCTGGAATCAGTGCAGTATGTGCAAGTCCAGGTTCTGTGAGAAACACAAATGTGATTAGGGATCTGCCTAAAATGCTCCAACATGTTTTCTCATCACTCTTATTTTTCCTGTACACTCCTAAAGAAGGTTCTAGAAGTGTGCTCTATGATGCTACACATCCTCAGGTTCAAGATTACACCAAGTCCTTGAGGGCTCAAGACTCTCCTGTTTGTGCTTATATAAATTATGACTGTACTTTTGGTTATGCTTCTAAAGAATCTCAGATCTTGGAGGCATCCATGAAAGTTTGGGACAAGACTTTGGATATGATTGGACTTCCTTCTGATGCAGTGGACAAGTTACTGAGTGGGGATACTGTAGAAGTAAGCAAAAAGGATTTTAGGTCAAACTAATTAAGCTATGTTGTGGGGTGGTGTATGGTTTTTGTATGAAAAGAAAAGGGATAGTTAGATGAAACCCAATAACACATGCCAATTGGAGTTCATTTTGTTTCGAGTACTATACTGAAGTAAATATGGATACATATTCCAATGATAATTCAAATATTGGTTTACTATATCGCAAGGAATTAACCATTTCTACATGGTACAACCAACGTTGGTTATTAACTATCACTTTTCTTATATATGAAAATTTGAAATCCCTATTTGATTATCAAGTAGAAATTTGAAAATTGAAAAGTCCAATGCTATTTGTATTAGAAAGGACAACCCACTCCCAAACAAAGAAACGAAGAAAAACAATTGGACTCCAAAATAAATGGACTCTAATTGATTGAAATGTCCAAGCCCAAATTCTTCACTTGGTTCATGTCCAAATTTTTTTGGTATAAACCATCCGGTATCCTGGGATATCCTGGATCCATGTCCAATTTCATGTAATGAATCTTGAACCACTCCAATGCCATCTTGGTCTCCATTATTCCCTTGAGTTGGATTATATTATCAGATGATATCATCCTTCTTGTTCATATCTAACATCAAGTTAATTACCAAGATTTCAATCTAGTGGAAGGGGTTAGTTACCTTAAAGTGGTGATTCACGGTTTGAATATCTACTGATGAAGCATCCGCATTTAGTATTCAACGGTGTCTTAAATAAAATTACCTTCCGTAAAAGAACTACTTTTAAACTATGAAACTAAAAAAATAAGAGGTAATGTATTGAGGAGATATTTAACAAGAGAAGAATTATGGGGAAAAACTTTAGTCCTTGTTTAGTACTATCTTCTTTGTGGGTTGACCATATATATATATATACAAACACACACACACACAACTTCTAAGTGGGAAAGGGACAATCTTTAACGTTAACACTGGAAGTTCCTTAATCCTTAAATTTAAAATTGAAGCTTCTTACTTTGAGTGCCAAGGAATTTGTTTCTTTTTCTTTGAGTAAAATTTGAATTTCAATCTGATAAAAAAAAAGGGAAAGGAAAGGAAATTAAGCGTTGAAAAGCTTTAATTTACTTCTCTTGATGGGTTTACTTCACTTGGCTTAAAATCAGTTAGTACCAATAAATAATGCCACTTTCAAGGTATTTAATTAATCCAACGCAAAAAAAAAAAGCTCATACTATTTCAACGTCCACACATTGTTGTTTCGTTCGACTTGTGTACGTCACACATTTTTTTTTTGGTACCACTCCATTTCCTATATATTGCTTTCAATGGCTTTGATTTAAAATTTTGAACTCATAATTTTTAGATTTAAAACTTATTTTTTAAAAAACGGTTAAAAGGTTATTTTTATTTTAGATTTTGTACACTTTAAAATAATAATTTCATAAAAAGTAATAAAAAATTAAATCTAGACTATCTATATTAGATCTAAATGTGTTTGCATTTATGTATTTATCACTTTGATAGCACCCAATAGGCTTCAAATATCCATTTTCATATGACGCTTAATCAAATAGTTGACAATTAATTTTGAATAATTAAAACCATCAAACTTGTGAGCTCATTAAGTAAAATTTCATAGCATATAGTGTGTGTGTGTGTGTATGGCACATTCGGACTTCAAAATAAATACATTAATTCTTTAATATAAGAGATGAGTTTTTTTTTGAGAAATTTAAAAAATAAATAATTACTTAATTATTAGTTAGAAGAAAAATTATATATATTAATTAGCTTGTTTAATCCTTCAAAAAAAATTAACTGGCTCTTGTATTGAAACGACAAGATGGTATTGTCAAAAATAATCCTAAGGTTTACCTAGTTAGAATGGCCTAAGAACTCAACTAGGAATCCATTGAATATGGTGAAATGTGCTAATCCGATCCTTCACGGACAAAGGTTTAAATCACTATATAAAAGAAGTGTCCACATCTTAAAAATAACCGTAACGTATTGTAAATTCTGTTGAAGCTAGTACAAATGATTTAGGGTTAGCCATCATATGGGTTTCAAATTGTTGTGGCATTATATTAAAAGGCTCTTGAAGAATAGAAACACACACACAAACACACACACACACAATAGAATATGCAGTTTGGAAGTTGAAACGAAATATGATTGGCAGATTGATGAGTTTGGTTTTTAACACAAACCACTCGAAATCAAACTACAAACAAACAAATAAGCAACTTGCATTTGCATGCCCAATTTTGAGGTCACGACCCACAACGTTGTTTTCTCGAAAGCACTTCTCTTATTGGTCTTCTTGCCCAATTTTGAGGTCACTATATGTCTCTCTCTCTATGTGTATGTATATATATATGGATAACGTGCAGATTCTCAAAAGCTAGCACTTTATTTTCAGCTTAATTATTATTTCAACATTCAAATATTATTTCATGCATATAATATATATATATATATATATATTCTTGGTGTAGAATGTGTCACACCTCACAATAAGCAACTTGCATTTGTATGCCTGGATTGCATGCAACCAACGGTCTAATCCTCATAATGATGCCGATTATGTATATACACACATGTATGAAGGTATATATGTTTGAGAAATTCAGATTCAACAAAAAGAATTAATGAATAAAAGGTCTCAAAGATTGATAAAATTACTATTAGGTCCCAGCAGTACTTGATTCATTTGCCATTACCAACCTTACCAGCTGTTAATAACAACCGGATCAGCTATTATTAGGACTTAATGATAATTTTTTAATCTTTTGAACATTTTATTCATTAATTCTTTTTGTTAAGATCTGATTGTAAATTTCAATTTTTTTTGGCCAAATGTGTGTGCGTTTCACCTTTTATATTTTTGAGCTTTGCTTTTCAATTATTTTGTTTCGTGGCTAACATTACAAACTCAGATCCATCCCTCAACCAATTGAAGTTTCTGAAAGCTTCATCACCGTCGGCCATGTATATATATAATTGTTTTCTAAATTCACAATGTTAATATATATATATATATATACACACATTTTGCATTTCTAAACATGATGAACTGAGTGAGAAAGGGTTCTAACTCTCTACATCAAGTAAATTTGTCTCTTTTTGTTTGCCATAATTTTTGGTTATATATTTTTTGGAGATATTAATTGAATTTTAAAATTTGTTTAGTTATGATTCTATTTTTCCAAGTAATTATGCATCACAATATAAACTTTCTTGCAGGATCAACGCCAAAACTTTATTCTCGGTGGAAAAAAAATTTTTTTTTACCACCAAAAAGTTCTGTAATATATCATTAATGTCTTATGGTTCCCTAAAAGAATGGAACCACAGTAAAATGAGTCTCATACACATAAAACTTGAGATAAATCATCGTATTTAATTAGTTTTCCTCTTATTGTATCTCCTTGTAATAACCCGTGTAATTGAAAAAAAAAAATCGCTATAAAAATGCTTTGCATTAGTGTTTGATCATATGCTCTATCAAGTCAAGATGAAAATAGTGATATATCTTTATAGTAATTAGTACATACATATCATTCATTATTCATGTTAGATTAATGAATGTGTTGATAATCTTGAGCCTAGCTAGCTAGCCCGCTAGCTGATAAGGATAGGGTATATCTGAATAATATTATTAAGGTTGTCGAAGGCAGCACAAATATTTTGCAATAATTCAGTTGATCTTTCAGCTCTTTTGCAGTGTTGTAGTCATCATGTTGGCAGCAACACCTTCAAATAAACAATTAATTAGATTCGTATACGATGGCACTGTCCTTAAAAGCTACTCTGTGACTACCGGTAAAGCAAGTTGAGGCACTCACAGGATTAAACGGATTATTCATGTAAATTAAAGATACATGGATATATACTAGGAGAAGGAGTATAACTCAGCAAGGTAGAAAATAAGAGTAGGGAAACATAATGCTTGAAAACTTAAGAGTTGTGTCTAAAAACCTTTAATTTGTAGCCTTTGTATAGACCATGGACTTCATAACAGACTTGGACAAATTTAAAACCTCATAATGATCGGTTTAATTTCCTTAAATTCATTTGCAATCATGATCACCATCAATTTCAAATGATGGCATTGAAAGCAATTAATGAAATCTATTTAAAAGTAAAAACAAGGTAGGCATAACGTACATAAACTATTTCATATGAAATATGTTTTATGGCATTGAAACAATGGACAACCAGTTGTCTTATTATTGTTTCCAACAACCACATTAAAAATCCCTTTCCTCTCATTTGTTTCCAACGTATAGATCAATGCATTCAACACCTATTATGGTGTATTGAAAGCATTAACTATTCATCCAAAAAAATCCACTTATGAGAATAATCCTTTCAACTTTCAGATCCCACTTTGAAGGCTAGTAGTTTGATATTTTCTTGTCAAAATTTACTCAAAATAATATGTTGTATTTCTATAAATCTCTCTAATTAAATGTGCCAAGTACACATTTAACTTTGCACGTAAGGGTAACAGAAAATTACAGATTTGTCTCTAGTGACTATTATCATGCTCAAGTCATTTCCTCCTTTTGCCTATTTATTAATCCAAGATCACATTTTATTAAATGTTCGCTTATGCTCTCACAATCCCAAATAATGTAGGGCTCTTCTTTAACACATCCACACATAATATTTACATAGGTTTTCATCATTCAGAGGTTCTTGCTTTCCACTTGTTTCTTGGACTTTAGGATAACGTGCATGAGATTCTCAAAAGCTAGCACTTTATTTTCAGCTTAATTATTATTTCAATATCCAAATATTATTTCATGCATATAATATATATATATATTCTTGGTGTAGAATGCGTCAAACCTCACAATAAGCAACTTGCATTTGCATGCCTGGATTGCATGCAACCAACGGTCTAATCCTCATAATGATGCCGATTATGTATATTCATACATGTGTGAAGGTATATATGTTTGGAAAATTTACAATCAAATCCTAACAAAAAGAATTAATGAATAAAAGGTATGAAAGATTGGCAAAATTATCATTAGATCCCAGCAGTAGCTGGTCTAGTTGTCATTAACAACCTTACCAGCCTTCGATAACAACCGGATTGACTACTGCTAGGACTGATGATAATTTTACCAATCTTTTGAACCTTTTATTCATTAATTCTTTTTATTGGGACTTGATTGTAAATTTCACTCTAAGTTTTTTCTTCTTGGCCAAATGTATGTATGTGTGTTTCAAGTTTTATATTTTTGAGGTTTGCTTTTCAGTTATTTTAGGTTTCGTGGCTAACATACAAACTCAGATCCATCCCTCAACCAATTGAAGTTTGTGAAAGCTTCATCACCGTCGGCCATGTATATTAATATATCATACATTTTACATTTCTAAACATGATGAGCTGAGAGAGAGAGGGTTCTAACTCTCTACGTCAAGTAATTTTTTGGTTATATTTTTTTTGGAGATATTAATTGAAATTTAATATTTAATTAGTTATGATTCTACATTTTTTCCAAGTAATTATATATGCATCACAATATAACCTTTCTTGTGGGATCAACACCAAAAAGTTCTATAATATATCATCAATGTCTTATGATTCCTTAAAGGAATGGAACCAAAGTAAAATGAGTCTCATGCATATAAAACTTGAGATAAAACATGGTATTTAATTAGTTTTCCTCTTATTGTAACCCTCCTTGTAATAACAATGCTTTGCACTAGTGTTTGATCATGTGCTCTATCAAGTCAAGATGAAAATAATGATATCTCTTTATATTAATTAGGACTTACATATCATTCATTATTAATGTTAAATTAATGTATGTGTTGACAATCTCGAGCCTAGCTAGCCAGCCAGCTAATACGGGTAGGGTATGTCTGAATAATTATATTAAGGTTGTGGTAGGCAGCACAAATATCTTGCAATAATTCAGTAGATCTTTCAATTCTTTTTCAGTGATATACTCAACGTATTGGCAGTAACACTTGCAAATAAATAATTAATCCAAGTCTCGTACGATGACATTGTCTTTAAGAGCTATTCCGTACTACCGATAAAGCAAGTTGGAGCACTCTTCATGATTAAACAGATTATTCCTATTAGGATATACACATACAGAACTAGTTAAATGTAATAGAACTCAGTAAGGCAGAAAATAAGAGGAGGGAAATATAATGCTTGAAGGCTCAAAAGCTGTGTCTAGAAACCTTTCATTTGTAGCCTTTATTTGTATAGACCATGGACTAATAATGGACAAATTCAAAACATCATAATGATCAATTTAATTTCTTTAAATTCATTTGCAATCATGATCACATTAATTTCAAATGATGGCATTGAAAGCAATTAATGACATACATTTAAGAGTAAAAATAATGTGGGCATAATGTACATAAACTATTTCATATGAAATATGTTTCATGGCATTGAAACAATGGACAACCAGTTGTCTTGTTATTGCTTCCAACAACCACATTAAAAATCCCTTTCCTCTCATTTGTTTCCAACTTATAGATCAATGTATTCAACACCCATTATAGTGTATTGAAAGCAATAACCGTTCAGAGATTCAATTTGTCGCCACTATATTTCTCAAAACATAGAGATTCAATACTTTCCACCTTGTTGACCAAGTCCCTGCTCTGCTAGGGTTTTCCTCCCTCTCTGTTAGGGCTTATCTCGCGGCGTCGAGTTTTGGCGAGGAATTCGTTGGGAGATCGTCCTCTTCCTTTCCAGTGGAGGATATATTTTTCTCCTCTTGGTGTGCTCCTGTTTTGTGTCGCAATGGAGGGAATATCGCAGGTAAGGACTTTAAAGAGACTATCGCATGGGGGCAAGCTTGGTGGCGGAGTCGGCGATCGTTTAGGTGTTTGCGATTTCTGCTTCGGTGAGATGTCCTCCGAAGGTGACCTCCGATGGGTGCCTCCAGGGTCTTGGGACACGTTATTTGAGAAGATCTGCCATTGGACACAAGCAGCGATCTCCGACGCTTCCCTTCTCTCCCAGCCGTCCTTCGCTTTCTCTCTTCATTCTTACCCATGCCGCCCACTCCGTCCTCATCACCACCGCTATCACCGCTCAATCTTGATTGAGTATAGGCTGCTGATCTCCGACGCTTCCCTCCTCTCCCAAATCTGCTCTTCGCCCAGCCATCCTTCGCCTTCTCTCTTCATTCTTACCCACGTCGCCCAATCCGTCAGCATCGCAGAGTCCATCAAGCGTCGCCTTACTACTCAAGGGATTCCATGGTTTGTGTCCTCAATCTCTTCGCTGCTGTTGTGCCTCTCATATCCCCCACCGAATCTACCTCCTGAGCCAGCGACGCCAAGATTCAGTGGCGCCCCTGTTTCCTCCCCATGTGATTCAAGATTAAACGGTGGGGGAAGGGAGATTGGAGCGGTACAGACTGGGCTTCCTGTTGTTTATTCTTATGCTTCGCAATGGAAATTTGATGGAAGCCTAGCGGTTCATTTCGTTGGAAGCTTAGGTAGAGTGATTGTGGAACAGAGGACTTCAGAGGAGATTTTGAATGTTAGGGATTCGAAGGTAAGGAGTTTTCCTAATGATCATGTTGATTCTTATAGTGTTGATTCGGTCTTGAAGGTTGAAAAGGGTAGTGGAGCTATGTTTGATGGTGGTTTCTCTTTGTTAAGCATCGGTCATTATTTTGAAGTGTTAAATTTAGATATAGCAAGGTTCCTTTGTCATTATAGTGAGACCAGATATAGTTATAGTCTGATTGGAGCTTGCTTTAATCTAAGGAATATTACCCTTGTTGTCCCTGGTTTAGTGTTTTTGGTGGGCAATGGATGTAGGCTGAAAAGAAAAAGAATGGCAGCTCTTGGTAAAAATTTTATGGCTGCTGAATCTTCTGCTAAGAAGAGCTTTGTTTGGCTTGAGGTTTCTGCCCTGTGTTTGATGGCTAATGTGTGTGTGTTTCATTATCTAAAGGCAAAGCTAATTGATGGTATTGTTAGAATCGCTATCTTGGATCTGTTCAATGGGGTTGTATATGCTGTTCTTCAAGGGCGTATGATGTGCCTGTTCAGTGTGATTGATCATACTGTTCTTGTTTTGGCAAATTATGAACCTGTTCAGTGTGTATGGTACCATTGTTCTTACGTGGACTCGAGTGGTGGTTCTAACATCTTTTAACGGGATGAGTGTGATTTTCTTTCTATCTCTATGATAAGTGTTCTCCTTGAGTTTCTTCCCTCAAGGATTTTGTTCAGGAACCATTACTTTGTATGGAT
>JANTPZ010098990.1:0-16527 GCA_025593235.1 Vachellia pachyceras
ATATTTACAACAAAAACCTGAGGACGAGGAGGAACCCTGAGCCACTTGTTATCTGTAAAGACATCGAGGCCTCCGACATGATCCTGATGAAGTATGGTTAAGGAAGTCGGGTCGCAATGGGGTCCGGTGCCAAGAGCAAGGGCAGGGTGCTGACATGGTGGGTAATAGTTGCATCTCATTATACATTCTCCGTCTTCAAAGAACTCCCTGTAATGCCCCCTCTCCACCCCCAGGCTTATTCCCAGCAGCTCCATCAGCCTCAAACCTAACTCCTTCATTCCTTCACAGTACTTGTCGAATACCATCCTGTGCTTCAATTCCCGAAATCTTGTTACTTTCTGTAGATATATATAGCGAACATAAAGCTTGTTTTAAAACAAAATTAGAGTTGGTCTTACCCAGCATGTTGAAGATCATGTCCTATGTTGGAATTGAAGAAGTTAGAGACGTCATTAGTGTGGTGGAAAGGGAAAGAGAGGGTCTCCTTCCAAGGAAGGTTGCAGGAGAAACGATGAGCATGAGCACCGGAATAGCCCCACATGGTGCTAGCAATCTTAGGAATGCTTAATTTCCTGTCAAGTGGCAGCTTGAAGAAGCAGTCCAATTGTTCATAGGCCTCATGGATGAGACGCGAATCGATTCCATGGTTGATCACCTGGAAGAAGCCATGCTTCAGGCAAGCTTGTCTTACTAGCTCGGCGGCGTGGAGGGTGGCGTCTTGGTCGCCTCTCATGAAGCCGTCCAGGTCAACCACCGGCGCTTCCAGCTCTCCTTCCGCCTCCGCCACACTCTCCTTCGGCCACATGAAACTCTTTGAAACATGCGATGGATCCAACGTATTATTGCTACCACAAGAATCCATCTAATTTAATGAGCACCTAAAAAATATATGAAGGGATGTTGTTTAATATGTGATGCACCACCAAAAGCTATGGCATGTCTTTATTTATAGAGGGGAGATCTACATGCCCATGGCAAATCTACGCAAGCAAACAAGGAAATCTTTGGAGGAATCCAATTGTTTTGAAAAAAGTATATATAAATAAATATAGAGATTTCTTTATTTAATTTTTGATATAAAGCACAGGTTAAACTGTGCTGTATGGACACACACACACACTATATGTTTTGGCTGTTGGGCTCGACTTATGGAGGGGATCAATGGCCAAAGATCCCAAGATCTTGCAGCAAAAAGCATGGCGATGGGGATGACGTAAGCTTGGCATACTGTTAAAGAAAGAAAAAGCACAGACCATTAACTTTATGGAGAAAAGGAGCGTTTCTTGATTTCCTCGTAGGTCAATCTTTGGCACAAGATGCATGAGGAAAAGATAAGCTGAGAGAGAATAAAGGCAAAAGCGCAAATGAACAAAGGGACAAATTCATCTAATACCATCAGCCACAGCGACCGAGGCTCAGACGCTGGGGTGCCTAGCTAGCTAGTATTTCAAGATCTAAAGTGTTGATTCAAGTGGTTTTATGTAATATATATCTTGGGCAGTTTGAGGATAATTAGCATTCTTTGAAATATATAATAATTATATATAGTGAACCCTTCGCATGTTTCATTTGAAGAAGCAAGTGGTCAGGGTACATGGAGGAATCGAAGGTATGTAGCAGGGGAACATTATGAGAACGCAAAGTTTGTCTACAATTAATAAACACACATGATCTGAGATTTAAAGCCCAAGCATTCATCATTATATAATTATATTACTGTTAAAGCACCAAGAAATAAAACCATGACACAGTCAATAAGTTCTCCGCCACGATTGACGCTCGTGAGCCAATAGTGCGTAAACTGCAGCAGATATATCAGATCGAATGGAGAATAAGGACACGAAAAAAATTAAGAAAGCGAAAAGTCACCAAAACAGCAGAATCTAAAAGACCACGACGTTCAACCAGAAATCTGTCCTCTCCCCAAAAGCTTGGGACACTGTCATCTTCTACATTGGATCCTTATTATGTATTTATGAACTTCTGCTCATTACTTTAATGTAATGCCCTTTACTCGTCTGATATATTTACTTCTATAAATATCTTTTGATTTTCTTTAGTTATTTTTTTATAATCTTTCAAATCACTCAGTAATCAGCGTTTTTTCTAATTTTATTATCAGATATTTTAACAACTGACTAATCAAAATTGAAGTTTCATAGCCAAAATGTCTCTCTAAAAAGTTGTTTATAACGGGGTGGGTTTCAAACTCAATTCATCTACGTTTTGGTCTAAGTGATTCACCGTTAAATTGAGTTGTGGTTTCAAACATAATCCACCGGGTGGATTATGTTAGTTTGCGTGTAATGATTATGATTATTCTGCCGTTTGGTTGTCAGGCTTGGCATCACTTGAATAGCCCACTAGCGATAATGATGATGGAGATGGCATTTTTTTTTAACGATGCATGATCACAACGTTGAACTTGGCAACCATCGAATGCTGCATCTGTGATTAAGAATGAGAGGACCTTTTCTCAAAGGCTTGACCATGTTAATCAAGCTTTAGGACTGAGAACGTTGAATCTTCACTGTTGTTTTTATCTCAACTTCTTACGGTGTCATCATCGTTCGTTCAACTTTTTAGATACTAACCTTTACATACTTTAATTTCCACATGCTTCATCATAATAGTAAAGATGATAAAAGAATGATTCCTTCATAATCCAGTTATATATGTCCAATACACACACAACTTGAACCAACAGCGTATGCGTAAGTGGGCTACACATTCTTTTTAGTTAAATATAGTAATCAGAAGCAATCACGTTTAAAATACTATCCAACACTAAATATAAATATTTCTTCCAATTTTTTCTTCTCATTGCCCCAAACTTGAACAAGATGATCATGAACCGACGTCTTTTGTGATTATTATGATGTCGTCGTAGTTGATTTAAAAAAAATAACGGGAATTAATTGATTGATTGATAAAGAAGAGATTGATGGGAAGGGGGCATTGCTCCTCCTTCAGTGATACTGGCCGACATGCTTACACATTCGACCGGCTATATATCTTCACCTGCCTTCTTCTCGATCATCGCTAACACAGAATCCAAACATCATTTGATTCATTTCACATCCCATCCAAGATCCATGTTACAACACCTCCACAGAACTGCACCGTGCAGTGGAAATTAAGATAATATCAAATTAGAAGAGATCGGTACGGGACTAATAATCAACTCAGCAGGTGAAGCCATGCATAATTCATTTCAAAGGAAAACTTAGATTTTGAAGAATAATTTTTACGGACAATAACTAATTTTTGAAAAGTGATTGTATTTGGGAAGTTATTGACTTTTATAGAGTACAATGTAAAGTAAGTAGGAAAGATAAAGAAAGAAAAAGTGGGAAATAGAAATTCATTAAGAAAGAGGGTGTGATTTGACAAGAAAATAGTTTTTTCAAAACATAGGTTTCAAATCAAGGTTTTGTATCCAAAATAGTCATTCTGGAAAATATGAGTACTTAAACAAAACCTAAGTTTTAAAACCAAACTTAGATTTCAGGAAGAGAAACCGAACAAGCTCTAAATCCATGATATCTCCCTTGCTTGGAATGACTCGTAACATATAAAATCAGAATGCCAGATAGAAATGGAAATAAGAATGGAAAATCTACACTGGGCCCCTGCTTATTGGACATTTATCCGTTCTAGGGCATACCATGGGCTTAAAGACCCAAATTCTAGTTGGATCCAACTAATTTTCTAAGTATGTTGGGCCTCACTAATTGCATTCCGCGCCCAGACCCAAACCAGAGCTGAACCAATGAGGCGCTTCGGTAATCATCATATTATAAATTGGAAAACAGTCTTAATAGCTGCAAACACCACCCCATCAACCTTCCAAACTCCTACCCATGTGGATTTAGTGTTTTTTTTAGAAAAAAAAACGCAAAAAAACACTTAAGGCCTACAAAAGAAAGAAATATGCTGCCGCGAGACACGAGATGCTCTCAGTTTTTCCCCCCGAATGGGAAGATGCTCTCAGTTATCTACAAGAAGATGAAGCAGTCCAAGAAAATAGTTCAAATACATAAATGAGTTTCAGGTCCAATAGATCCAGAGAAGTTTACAAATAAGCTCTATAAATAAGAGCCTATCACTACACATAAGATGGATCTTCAATAATAGAGTATTATTCAATAATTATATTTATACTCTCTATTATTCTATATGGTATCTAGAGCCTCAGGTTGTATGATCCACCGTTGAAGATTCATCACCATTTTTTTAAGAAGAGCCTGCATCAAGAAACCCATATGGAGCCCAAGAAATGCAGTAAACCGAAGGAGGTGACTCAGGGCCCGACTGGAGTTTCACCACAACGCTGGACGGAGCTGGGATTTGAGAGATTAAAGCCGCCATGGAAGCTGCAGAAGTTGTGAAGAATCAAGCCAAGCAACATTCAGCTAGATCAGGCAAGACCAGGCAACATTCTGCAAAATGGAGTTTCACCACTGTTAAAGAACTTGATGCTGCCAAGCAAGAACTCACCAAGATCAAGCAAGATTTCGATGCGACCTTGGAGGCGAAGCTTGCGGCGTTTCAGACAGCCGGGGAAGCTCAACGCTCAGCCAAGTTGAACTTGGAAAGAATCAGTGAGCTCTCAAAGGAGATTGCAGCCATGAAAACATCTGTAGAGGACCTGAAGATGGACAAGATGGGAAAATTGAACTGGGACCTAGAAGAACGGGTCAAGTCCCTGTGCGTCGAAAACCAAATATGGCGGGATTTGGCACAGATGAACGAAGCCGCCGCCAATGCCCTCCGCACAAATCTCGAGCAAGTATTAGCCCAAGTCAAGGATGACCGCACGTGCGCAGCGGCCATTGACGGCGATGACGACAACGATGATGCAACTGTGGCTCTGGCGGGACCGGCTCTGTTCCTGGACGACACGCAATCATGCTGCGGTTGCACCGATGGAGGCGAGGAAGAGGAAGACGATGCAAATAACAAGGAGCAAAACGAGACAAGACAGGCGACGATGGTTGTACCGTGATTGAAATGGCCACCGGAAAGCCTCCCTGGATCCAGCAGTACCAAGAGGTTGCTGCTCTCTTCCATATAGGGACAATGAAGTCTCATCCACCCATCCGGATCATCTCTCGGTTGGCGCAAAAAAAATTCTATTAAATTGTTTGCATAAGGAACTAGTCCTAAGGCCATCAGCATAAGAACTAACAGAGGAAAGTGTTCAGAAGAAGATCATGAAGAAATTTGTTGTATTGTTTTGTTAATTGAAATTGTGTACTTTAACTCACCCCACTCCCTTATAATTTTTTGCATTGGCAAGTTGAGCACCTAGAGTTTAATGGTGTCAACTTGAGGGGGGTGTTCGAAGTATGAGTTAGTTAAAGTGATTAGTGTTAATCACTTAGTCAGTTAATGACCCAAAAGTCTATATAAAGGGTCATAGTAAATTGGTTTTAGTGTGAGATTGTATAATCATCACCAAAGAGTGAGAGGATGAAGAATCCCCACCAATGTGTAGAGAAGGGGAGGATAACAAGGATCTCTTACTTCAAGAGTCCCCAAAATGGGGTTAGTTCATCACCCTCAAGAGAGGGTAGATAAGTGACATGCCAAAAGGCATATTAACAAAGGATGCAGAGGTAGGGGGAGAAAAGGATCCACTCTTGAATGCACTCATTACCCAAAGAAGGTGCATCAACAAAGGCTGCAGAGGTAGGAGGAGAAAAGGATTCAACCTTGAATGCACTCATAGTCACAAGAACACAAAAAAGACACATTAACAAAAGCTGCGGAAGTGAATGTGAATTCCAAAATGATTCAGATAATGTGGTCACACCAAAATCTTACTCAAAAGGAGTATGATACACAAATGAAATTGTAAAGTAAGTTAAGAGTTTTTGTTAAGTATGTATAACTCCAAACTTGAGGGGGAGTGTAGAAAATAGCTCAAATACATAAATGGGCTTCAGGTTCAATAGGTCCAAAAAAGTTTACAAAGAAGCTCTATAAATAAGAGCCTATCACTTATACATAAGATGGATTTTCAATAATAGAGTATTATTCAATAATTATATTTATACTTTCTTATTATTCTACGTACCTCAGTGTTGTATTGGGCACATTGCATGGAGACTTGGGCCTCTCTGGTTCCTTCCTGAAACTCTTCTGTCTAGCGAGGTTAGCAGGGGAGCTCGACCGCACTCTCTTCAGAGGCATGGGAGCCCCAACACTCTTGTGCGGCTGATTCGACCTGGATATAGCGGTTGATGGGCTTGGTTTGTTGTGAATCTGGGCTTTAGTTGGAACCAGGGGAAGAGAAGCTTCCTTGAGTGAATTGATGCGAACGATATGGGGGTTATCCTTATAACAGGACAAAAGGAAGTCATTAGAGAACGACACGTCCATAGAGATTAATGTGGATGACGAAGAGGCGCTGGACAGGGAAGAGGCGGAGCTGATGGTGGAGTTAGAAAAATCAGGGCAAGTGAAGGAAGAGGCAGAAGATGTGGGAGAAGGGGGGGTTTTGTTTGAAATTGGGATGACGAGCTTGTCCCGGACATGAGTGGACTGGGGCAGATGGAGGGGATGCGGGTCGGGTCCGCATTTGCTAATGCAACAGACCATTCGTGAGGAAGCAGTGGGGGAATGAAAGCAGAGGCGATCCGCTTGAAGGAGACGAAGAAGAAGACGGGGGGTTTCATTATAAGGCATCAAAAGCCATGTTTGAAATTAACAGAAGGGAAAGGAGGGCGCGTGGAATGGGGTTTTAGCTTTTGAAGAATGTGGGTTCAGAGTTGTGACGTTTGAATTGGGTTGCCCGGGGATGTGTTCCGTTGGCCAACGTCTACGCACACAGTGGCCGCAGCGACTGTGATCATGAATGGCCCGTTAGATGTAAGGAACATGGATGGCATTTCAATCAACGAGCGGTGAGGGCGGAACGAGGCCCAAAAGAGAACGGCGGCGCGCTTTGGCAGTGTACCGTACGTAGGATGAGGATAAGGGAGGGGATGAACGGCGCCGATGAAGGCTAAATGGGATCATTATCGCAGTCAATTTCGTACACTTGCTTCCATGTTTTGTTGTTAAATAAATCTCGTTCATCCAAGAATTACGCGGCTTGTTCTCGTAATACTACTGGAAGGGTACATTCTGTTGCGTTCATTGGTGTGAGCAACAAAACAGGGTCGCGGCCTCAATTAGCGCAATTAGTCTCAAAATTAGAATTCCATTATTAAAACAATTAAGCAAGGATTTGGTTGGGAAATTTTCTAGTGATCGAGTGATTGATTGTATAATTTCATTTATTTAAAAAAAAAAGAGGGGAAAGAGCAAAATTGCGAAAGAGAAGCTTTATCATTATGGATGGAGGGCTTCGTGCTCAGCAACGCTGACTGATTGTATAACTAGTGGTACTGATATTATACTAAAAGATCAAGCGATTTGCAAATGAAGCGAATTAAAGATGATGAAGGGAAGAGGCAGAGAGGGAGAATATACACAGCACAGGAGGAAACATATATAAACGCAGACATTGGGTAGCAATAACTTCACAAATACGAGTGCTGAATCTGAGGGATCCGCTGGAGATGAGGCATCTCACTTTCAATGATAAGAAGCAGAGGCATGCGCACAAACAAACATGTATATATATATATATAAAAGCAATGGAGTAAGTAAATATAGAAGATGGTTGCAACAAGATCAAGTAAAGGAGGCAGCATTGAGAATGTCAGCAGCAATCCTCCAGCCGACAGAGCCTCTTCTTGGGGGAAGCGGGGGCTTGGGAGGCTGTCTGGTCGCAGCACCCTGTTCGGAGGCTGCGGCTTCCGTTTCCTGTGGTTGACCGCATCGGCCGGCGGCTTTCACCGCCCTCTCGCAACCGCCTCTGCCTTCGCTCATCCTCTCTCTTCTTCCGCTCTCGCTTGCTTCCTCTCGATCACCCGCCCACTCACTCCTCCTCCAATCGCCTTTTATATTAACCCAGAATTCAGAAACACCCCCTCCCTCCAAAAGGAAAAAGAGAAAAGGACTGGAACGTTAGTCGTCCATTCCTGTTTAACCTGGCCCACTCCTTCCCATTATTAAAAACTCATACAGAACTATTCCCAAAAAAAAAATCTCATGACAGAAGCCGTGGGCCAATCAACGTCCACTCACCCTCCCAGCTCCTTCATCTCTCTTCTCCATTCCCAGTTCCCAATGTAATCATCAAACCTTGTATCCATTTTTATTTCTTACCATCCAGGTTGGCGACACCGCGACGTCACCACAAGGTCGTCATCCTTACATCACTCACACCCACTCCTTTCCTTTCTTATTATAATATGTTTTCTCAACTGTATCCCATTCCTCCATTTATAATTTATAATAAGCCCATTCATTGAACACAAACAGATCATCATACTGTATCACCCCATGTTCCTCTTAATTACAAGGAGGCGCCCACAGATTCCCACCATAAACAGCTAACAACCTCTCTTTTTCAGATAGCCTTCCATAAGCTTGTTCAGTCAAACACTTGGCACTTGCGCTCGTCTTTTATCCACTCCACACAACACAGAGTCGGCTTCGCCCTTGCCCTGTAGTTGCCCACATCGCATTCGTTCTCTCACTTCAATTATAATCCAATCGCGTGCAAATTTACCCTTTTGCTTTCTTGTCTTTTTCTTTTGACGACACTCAAAACTCCACTCCAAATTGAACTCTTCATCTCAAACTTCAAACATGTGCCTTTATTGAAGCTGGCCTGCATACCACTTCCTACCCAACAGCTTTCCCCTTTGTTTTCTCACGTTCACATACGGTCGGATCTGATTCAAATATAATTTTTTTACTTTTTTATTTTTATAAAACAATTATTTTAATAATATTAAAATTTAAAATTAACCCCTTAATTATCATATTTTTAAATAACCTTTTTTAATAAGAGATCGTTGGTTTAAAAAATCATATTTAAATCATTTAAAATCAAACACTCGAAATCTATTGAGACAGGGGAACTCGTCACCTCGACGAGCATTATGATCAAGTGCCACTCCAATGGGAGTTTTCTTACATACTTTAATTTCCATTCTACCGTGGTTATACAATTCAGTGATTCACAGTATGGCACCAAAACTTCACGCATCAAAACTTCATGCACATAATTTTTTGAGAAAACCAAAATATATTTCAGCAGAGGATTTGGGGAAAAGGCAGAAATGGAATTTCAATCTGACGGGAGTTTGGAACTCAGAAGTTGTAGTTGAAAACATTCAAAGGCAGGGAAATATTTTTAAAATGAAGATACGTGATTTTTCAACAGATTATGCCAATGTAAAATAATAAGTCTATTTCAGTGGTTACATATGCGTTTATGATTCTAAAATCATGTTTATTTATAACCATAAATGTGTAACTTTTAACGAAAAAACCTATTTTAAAGAATTAACAATTATATTGATTCATGAATCAATCATACAGTTGTAATTTTTTATTGAAGTGATATGACTTTGACTTTTAATTTTGAAGGTAATATTTTAAAAGGTATCACACCAGTCTCCTTGGGAGCTCGAGCTCATGATCTTTGTACCAGAATCTATCCGAACCCAACACATTCTTGTGTCTCCACGTGATGACTTAATCCGACCACATTTTGACTCTCTTTCTACACAAAAAAGTTTCAAAAGCTTAACAGTTAACATCAATTGTCGTCAAAGACGCAAAGTTTCTCCATCAAACACCCCTTCCTGTAAGGGGAAAGATAATATCAAAAAGTTTCCCAATAAGCAATGGACCATTATGGTGTTGAGACTTGAGATAGATGTCGTCCTTACTGGTATTCCGTTAAAAAAATAATTTTGTCACTCTCTGCTCAGCCACTACATAACAATCCGATGCATTCTGGGAATCATCATTATCACCACTATCTACAAAAGGCGTATAAAGAACAAAGCTAAACCTCAGAGTTGATGTCAGATGTGGAAACAGGAGTGGGCCAAGATATACACTACCAACAGGTTGGCACCTCCGTTTTCAGATGCTGCTGACCAGTTCTGTGGGTGGACCTACAATACAATCCAATTCAGATGAAGCTCGTGACGGTTGGGTATGTCAGGCACCCTATCTTAGTGAAGCAGCTGGCCAAATGGATAGACCCTGAATTCTCTCGCTCTGCAACTTTTCTACCTTACGGGCAACTTCAAAACGTTGATTAGTAAATGGAGTGAAGGAATCCAGCTGGTTAACTCTGACAGTTTTGTCTGGTTCGAGAATCTTAAGAGCTAAGGGTGACACGTGTACCAGTCCCAGTGTAAGAGGGGGGAAGTCAACAAATGTCCTCCCTGTCGATGCCCCCTTCCTTCACTCGTCGTCATTATGCGTTCACATTTATACATCCTTCCCCTCACACTCTACATCACTGTTCCTACCATTTTTTCTAACTTTAATGTTCCGGTCAGGTCCAGTCAATGCATGGCTCCTGCCCAATCCAATCTTGACGTTGGAATTATACGTGGGTGTGTGTTAAAAGGAAGAGGAAGTTCCACTTTGTGTAAAACAATGAAGGCAAAGAAGTCCCACATTGCTTGGAAGAATGAGGGCCTTGTCATGTGGAACTTATAAATACAATGCTCCACTATTGAGAAAGATGCACCGAGCTCTTGATCAAGTTTCAGAGCTTCTTTCTTCTCTTCCTCTTTGCTTCCTGCTCTTTATTTTCTGTTGTTCTGCTACCTTGCTCCGGTAAAAAGAGTCCGTTTAATCCTGGGGAGTTGCCGACTTATGGCGGAATAACTCTTTAGGACAGTGTCCTCGGGCACGACTCGGATTAGTTATTTTTCTAAATATTTTTATTATTTTCCTATAATCTAAGAGTTATGCTGCAACTCTGTTTACTTGTAGATGTTGCTGCCAACGGGATATGCACAACATTGTAGAGGAGCCTCAAGAATCCACTGATGTTTAAGTGCAGATTACAACAATCTAAAGAGTTACTCTTGCTTCATGATGGGTGATGTCCTAGGAAAATGAGATAAGTTTTAATTTCAATCTCTCTCCTCTTTTGTTTAATTTTTCAGATGGGTAAATTACGTTGAGTTGCGATTCGATTTTGAGGGTTGGTAGAAATTTCACTGTGGCAATGGCATACCATTCGTCCTGAAAGTGATAGAATTGGAGAGGGACTCTAGATAGAATTGGTGTACCATTATGATGGGTATGCTACTGTTGAGTATTCCTTCAGGATCATTCTATCGTATATAAACTTTTCTGCTCGTCCCAGGTACGGTTTTCCGATTCAGTAAACATTATTGTGGTAGTGGATTGTTAAGGTTGAAAAGAAATGGTTTTGAAGATATACAAATTATTGTGGTAGTTTAAACCGTCTAATGTTGGCGCAACAAAGACGAGCATCTTTAGCTTCAACTAAGTGTGTGAACTTAGGGGGTCAGGAAATTGCAGTGAAGCTCCCCAGCATTTCTGTTGGTGATTGCTATTAGTATTTACTATGCTTTTCAAACGGCCGGCGTGATCATTACGCTGTGGTTACTACTGCTGCTTGCTTTTCACACATATTCAAGATTTTTTAACAAGATTTAATCTTATTTTATACGCGCAATTATTGTGACATTAATATATATCATACGTTAAAGAGGGGAACATCAACGCAGCCTCAGAGTTATTTCGGTATCACAAGCCTCCTATTCCTCACCGATAATCATTAAAGGCATTGAAGGTAAGGCCTTCATATTTACTGTATTATAAATGCCACATGTTTCGGTTGCTGTGGGTTTAAGGTATTCATCTATAAGTTTATGGAGTTACTTCATGGTGCCTTGATTAAAAAAACGTTTTAATAGATATTACACCCATTGAGGATTGATATGGTTTTATCTTTATAAATATATATATATATATTAATGATGGTTGGTTTTATCTGTTGAGGATTGTTTTATTAGCCTTGGTTAAAATTGATTATTCTCATTCTTAACTTTCTTAAGTTACGAATTCATCACCATTATACTACTTATCTTTTATACACAAATTTTAATGAGATAATGTATTTTTCCCAAATAAAATGGAAATAATTATCTGCATTAAGGCTAAAGGAAAATGGAGCCGTTGATGGAAATGTGCGAGACTTATATGCCATGACACCCATGAGGTAAGGACCAATCTAAATAATTGTGTTGCATGATGCAATAATATTTCATTTGCTTGGGCTTACCATAGCTTCGTTTGGTTTCCTGTTGGAAACCTCGTTCTGACTCCCAAAACCCATTCTCACGCAAGCCGAGACAAAATTCCTCTCACATAAAGTACATCGGAATCTGTGTCCGTTTTTCCAACGGATTTCCAAACGAAGCCCATATATATCTCCATATGTATCTTATGGCGTTGGCATCACTGCAAGAGACATGATGATAGGCATGTATCATTGATTTTATCTCAACTCAAAACATAATGGCTGCATAAAAATTTTGAAATGTGAATGTCACATTTTAAATAAGTGATTATGTGGTGACTTATGTAATGTGGTCTGGTATGCAAATTTTGAATTTTAATTTGTTGTGATACTTTGTGAAATTAGAATAGAAGGGAATTATATGGCATGAGATTCTAATTTAAATTAGAATCATAAGATATGAAATATTTAAAAGTGTGGGGGTCCATAATAACCTCGTATGTATAGTGGGGAACTTTACAATCATTTTGGCAAATAAAATTATGGTTGTAAAATTATATCAATCGCTAGCCCCTTTAAAAATATTAAGGTGCATTGTGAATTAAGTGGAGGCTATATTATTTACTATTGAGAGCAAGTTTTGTGAATTATTAAATTTTCATGTTGCTTGAAACAAGCAATATATGGGTATGAAAATTTCATCATTTATCTAGAGATAAATGTATTTCAATTTTTATGATTTGTGGATGTATATCTAACTTGGAAAAATATGCATGATTACCATGATATTGAATTTTTAATGTGAATTGCATTTCAGTTATAGTGCTTCGTTTTTTAAAGCATGGGGAATTAAATATGATTTTGGATGTTGAAATCATGAAGGAATAGAGACGTGGATGATATATAATATTGAGCAATGTTTATGAGATTTAGCTTTGAGAACCACTGTGTGAATATTCCTTATGATGTTAAAATATTATTTGAAGTGACTTTTGCAGCTCAATTTGTGTATCCACAAATTTAGAGAATTTGTTGCATTAATGTGGTATAGCTCATGCTATATGGAGATTGAGCATATATAAATATGCAGGCCTACACGAGAAATAAAATATTTTAGGGATACTATAAATATTGGTATCATGAACAGTGAATTCCCGTTATATTGAGGTACACGGATGTTAACTGAACTTCAGTTTTATATGAGAAAATCCATTATGATTATTCACCTTTAATGGTGGTTGAAATAATTATATCTGAATAAGAGTTTATTACTCTGAAATTGATTGATATTTGATGCCTAAGTTGTTAAAAACTTACTGGCAAAATTTTAGTGTGAATCCGACATTTTATATCGATGAGATGTGATTGTCACATGATAATAACCATTGTAGAGAGAACAATGGTTCATGTACATATTGTTTGAGATATTATGTGAGTAAGCTAGCTTAAAATTTATGAAAATATCTCAATCAATTTTGTGAGGTCAAAATTGACCTAACAGATATGTTAACAAAACCCTAGGGAAGAAACAAATTATTAAAACATCGAGAGGAATTGAACTTAAGCCAATTTGAAATTAACGGTGATGGTAACCCAACCTTTGTGATTGGAGATCCTATGAAGAAGGTTCATATGGGTAAAAATAAGACACTTGTTAATTCTGCTAGCACTAAACTTTTCGAGTCCCTTCCTATGGTTTGAGAAAGTGCTAGATTGCATTGTTGGAGAGGCTGAGCAAAGCTCTTAATGATTTCATAGTCCTTATAGATGGTATATTCATTGCTGATATATTTGATGAAATCACTTAGATGAATGTGAAGTGGGGCCGCTTCTATGAGGCCGTGGCAAAGTCTCTAGAGCATTCATTGAACACCAAGCGCGCGCACGGCCGTTTAAAGCGCAAAACTGTTGATAACAGCAGGAAATGTGGGGGTATATTCTGACCAATAAGGCCTCTATTACACAACAAAGATTTGTTGGTTCATAGAAACGTACGTTTCACTGACATCTCTGTGTATTAAGAATTATTGGTCTAGGTCTGGTTCATAGTCGAAAGACACTAGATTCGAAATGTTTATACTCATTTTGTAAATCAAATGAGCAGATGATAGTTGTCTTTTAACACACAAGTGGGGGATTGTTGAAATTATATGTGGGTGTGTGTTAAAAGGAAGAGGAAGTTTCACTTTGTGTAAAACAATGAAGGCAAAGAAGTCCCACATTGCTTGGAAGAATGGGGGTTTTGTCATGTGAAACTTATAAATACCATGCTCCACTATTGAGGAAGATGCACCAAGCTCTTGACCAAGTTTCAGAGCTTCTCTCCTCTCTTCCTCTTTGCTTCCTGCTCTTTATTTTCTGTTGTTCTGATACCTTGCTCCGGCAAGAAGAGTCCGTTTAATCCTGGGGAGTTGCCGACTTATGGCGGAATAACTCTTTAGGACAGTGTCCTCGGGTACGACTCGAATTAGTTATTTTTCTAAATATTGTTATTATTTTCCTATAATCTAAGAGTTATGCTGCAACTCTGTTTACTTGTAGATGTTGCTGCCAACGGGATATGCACAACATTGTAGATGAGCCTCAAGAATCCACTGATGTTTAAGTGCATATTACAACAGACGTCACCGATTACATCTCCTTTTTTTGTGAGACATTGTTTTTTTTAAAGTGCCTCTTTTTAACCGGAGACGTAGCGCTTGTTTGGTTTGCCCGTTTGGGCTATAAAATGGATTTTGGTTTGCTTGGCCAAATGGGTTTATGTTTGGCAAGCCTGTTTGTAAAATCCATTCTGCTTAAACGCTCCGTTGCAAATGAATGCGTCCAACGGCTTCTGAAACACGAGGTGATGGCTGCTTCAATGCTCGCTGTACTGGTCAGGAATCCTTGCAGCCTTTGGTCTCGTCGGCTGCAAGCTGCAGATTCCCTCTTCGCCTTCCCGTTCCCTTTCCTTCATAACCCTCGTGCCATTCTCTCTTCGCACTCGCGGCTTCACTCTTGCCATCGTTTCAGCTTTGCTTTCCTTCCTCTCGCAACCTTCTTGCCTTTGCCGTCGCGCCTCAGCCACACTCTTCAAACATCGGAGGTGACTCACGCGGATTCCTCCTTTTATGCACCTCAGATCTGCAGCTCAGACTTGTACTCGACGCTCGCGACTTGCTCCTCTTCCCCTCATTTGCAGGTGCGTGTCTTACTCCTTGGGCATTGTTAGCTTATTGATGTTTCGTTGTTGTCCGATGGCACTCTCACTGTCCTCTCCTCAGTTCACGTTTGCTTATCCTCAGCTTGTCGTTCGTTTCTCTGTTGGCAAAGCATGGATTCCGTCACCGATCGCTCTATTGTGATCCTGATTGCAGCACTAAGTTCGTCGTCGGCATTCAGATTCGATTGGTCTCTGATCTGCCTCAACAAGTTGTTTCATCGTCGATTAGTCAATAGGGTGAAAATCTGTAGTCACAAATCGTCCTTCATCGCGAGCTTTGCCTCTGATCTGCACCAACCAGTAAGGTGAGCCTCTGAGCTTTTTTGAGTTATGCAGGTTGTGTTTGAGAGAAACGTTTGGGCTGAGATTTCTGGCATGATTTTTATTTCTATTTTCAAAGTTCAGAAACAAATGTTTGAGGTGTGGAAGCCTGTTGTTCATGCGAGAAATGCAGGTTCTGTTTGATCTGGTTTTGGAAAATTTCAAGCTACAACAAGCTGTAACTCATATCTTAACCTGTGTTGTATTTTTGGATTTTGCTCACATCTGGGTGAATATTTTGATTTTGCTCTGATCAGGGTTTATACTTCGATTTTGCAAAACCGTTAATCTTTGAAAACCAATTGTTTGTTCCAAATGATTTTACACAAAAATCAGCTGTTTGACCGCAAAACACGAGATTGAACCAGAAACGGCCTTTAAACGTAACATATTTTTATTTTTTGCTTTTTTTGTTAGATCTTGAGGGAGAGGAGGCAGAAATCATTTATGAAGTATGCAGGATTCATTAGTAAAAAAACACAAGTTAAAATGTGTTTTTGTAACGCTGCTTACAAGGGAAACAAATTATAAAAAGCGCTTTAACGCAAATAAATATGTTATATAATACTATTTACATAGAAAGATAAATATGTTATTAGTATTGAAATAAATAAAATGATTTTGCATTCGTCATTAAATTTAAAATAACGCAGTGTTAGTAGTTTTACCAATATAACAATAATTTTACATACCTTAACTTGTATAGATCCTAGTAGTAATTTTACAATGATTTTTCATCATATTTAACTTTATAATTAACGATTTTTTACATGTTTTTTTCGAATTTCCGAATGATATTTTAAAATGTTAGTTTGACTTTAGCAATTTTTGGGGTAATGGAAATATTAGAATGCTT